>SZWC01017240.1:45077-57577 GCA_023375785.1 Penium margaritaceum
ACTTTGCTACATTCATTATTTTTGTTTCCTTCACACTTGTATACCTCACAATTTGTTTGTTTCATGAGTGAATGCTAGTAAGGGATGGAGGATGAACAAAGGTTTTTAGTAATGTTAATATGCTTAAAAAATGACAAAATCGGTCTTCCCTATGTCAAATATTGAAAACCATAATCAAACATTTCACATGATTTTTATATTCTTTTAATGGTATTCAATATGATTTACTGTATGAGGAATGTCTATAAACATAATATGAGGATGTCAAAGAAATCATTCAGCATAATTCAGAATGTAATTGCTACCATAGTTGTTTTATTTAGATGCATGTTAGACTTATTTGTTTTCTTGTTTGGCACATTTATTCACATATTCAAATGATAACCTCCACCCATGCTTTCCTTGTAACTCCATACCCAAAAGTGAATAGAAAAAAACATGCAGAGCAATTGCATAGATAGTTTGACATACCTTCATTGAAAACTTGATCATTTCTTGAAAAACTAATTTTAACAATAGTTTAATGCTTCACTGAAGCTATGAGTGTTATGCCGAATAGGCATACACGAGGCCAGAAAATCGAGCGTGCTATGTTTTACCTCTCCACCTCTGGCCTACTTGGTGACTTAGTCGCGGCAATCTTTTTTCAGCGCTGAAGAGGGGGATTCCTCTAAATACCCCAGAAATCTGACGCGATGACAACCCTTTTCTTTTCATTTTTGAAACTCGCTCGATCCCACACACGATATTTCTCAAAACACCAAGACTACATGAGACGATCTCTTGAGCAACTTTGACAAATTTCTCGAACCATCTTTTCAATCTCGAAGCCCCCAACAAACCAATGACGGACTTCTCGATTCAACAAATCAGAGCACGGCATTCCGCCACGCGAATCGCCAAAATTTTAAACGCCTCGACCGAGCCTCATTTTCTTGCAGTTGCATCAATTATTTACATTTTTAAGTGTCGACACTTGAAACAACAAAGTATGGTTTCCAATTATCCAAATTACCAAAACAACCCTTATTCTATTAAAAATNTGGGATGAATTCTCCCAGAAGGCATCCAAATGTGGAAGTTTGTAAAATTGGGGTGTTCACAAATGTCGAAAAAGATCTATATTCTTGAAAATTATCTTTAAAGTAAACATTAAAAACATATTGAAAGCACATTTAAAGAATAGAAATCATTTATATAAAGAATGATCAACTGCACATGTTCAAAATGGAGTTTGGTTAATATCTACCCATAAACGTGTAAGCACATGAAAGACTATAAAAGGGTCTAAATCCTTGATTTCTTCATTCACATTTACTTTAAGAAAATTAGATAATCCTTTTAATGAAGCTATTTTCAAATTTGTATACTGAGCAACGTGCAAGAAAGGATACGAAAGAAGTTTTTAAGATAATTTTGAAGTAGAATAATTTAATTATGAAATATACATGCGTGTGTTAAAAATCGTTGCGATGTGCACTAAACACCAGAAAAAACAAAGAATTCAGCTTTAGCAAGAAGTAAAACTTTAGAACGTGAGTTAACAATCTCTTAGAATAAAAAGAAATCATAAGAAAAAGACATATGAAAGTAAACTCATGTGTTAACATCCCAAAAGAAACAAATTATGAAAAACAGAAAGAAAAATGAATACAAGAACCACTAAATACGAAGGAGTATTTTCAAAACTAGAGAATGAAAACGTTTTACATAGGAAACAAAGAGCAAAACTTCAATGATAAAAAAACCCTCAAGGAGAATGTAGATTGATTAGAATGATCATAACGTCGTAGGAATCGTAAACCTAGAGTCTAAATCCAAAAATATTGAAAGAATAATGTTTTCTTTGAACGTTTTTCCTATAGTGAACACGATCTAGCATTAGAAGATACATTCTCACTACGAAAAAGATGAAAACCTCAATCATCGAATTGATGAGGATTAGTTACGTGGAGACTTGACGTCAAAGTCCTGTAAAAACCACTAATTATCTTTTAATTATTGGTAAAAATACGCATTTAAAGCATTTACACGTTTAAAACTTCAACAATCACATCCCATATCAAATAATATATTCACAAAAATATTAAAATGTCTCAACAAGTGTTTGGTTCCAAGAACCAGGTATTCCATTCCTATTTACATGGATCATTTACTTGCTTCATATGAAGGATGGAGCTATATTCATTGGACACACAAATCAATACACCAAACCTACAAGCAGTTTACTACCAAACTCCACGATTTTGTGAGTCACTTCAAGTGAGTTGAAAATTTTGTTTACAAATTGAAATAGTTTGACCAACAAACGTTGACATATGTACCTTTCTGAGGGATGTCATTCAGTATTATCTCAAGATCAGATTAAAGCCTTGCGTATTATCTGATACCATCCATCACTTTTGATTTTTTATGATATGGTTTTGACAATATCACTTAATGATCATCACGACCGTGAATTCACACTAGAAGAGAAACATTTCCCTCTTGAAAAAATCTCAAATAATCCATAACCAGGTTCCATGAAGAATAATAAAGGAAGAATTGTGTACACTCCTCCAAATCATGAAGACAAAACTTGATCTGAAAGAGGAAGTGCTAGTAATTTAAGAAGCCTGAAAACATGAGGAAAAATCTTTTTGAAACATTATAAGCACCAAAAGAAAGGGTAGACAAGAGAAAATATACCCACCTATTGAAAATATCATTTCCAGTTTTAAGCATACGCAATGTTAAACGTCATAGGATATACCTCACTTTGCTACATTCATTATTTTTGTTTCCTTCACACTTGTATACCTCACAATTTGTTTGTTTCATGAGTGAATGCTAGTAAGGGATGGAGGATGAACAAAGGTTTTTAGTAATGTTAATATGCTTAACAAATGACGAAATCGGTCTTCCCTATGTCAAATATTGAAAACCATAATCAAACATTTCACATGATTTTTATATTCTTTTAATGGTATTCAATATGATTTACTGTATGAGGAATGTCTATAAACATAATATGAGGATGTCAAAGAAATCATTCAGCATAATTCAGAATGTAATTGCTACCATAGTTGTTTTATTTAGATGCATGTTAGACTTATTGTTTTTCTTGTTTGGCACATTTATTCACATATTCAAATGATAACCTCCACCCATACTTTCCTTGTAACTCCATACCTAAAAGTGAATAGAAAAAAATATGCAGAGCAATTGCATAGATAGTTTGACATACCTTCATTGAAAAATTGATCATTTCTTGAAAAACTAATTTTAACAATAGTTTAATGCTTCATTGAAGCTATGAGTGTTATGCCGAATAGGCATACACGAGGCCAGAAAATCGAGCGTGCTATTTTTTACCTCGCCACCTCTGGCCTACTTCGTGACTTAGTCGCGGCAATCTTTTTTCAGCGCTGAAGAGGGGGATTCCTCTAAATACCCCAGAAATCTGACGCGATGACAACCCTTTTCTTTTCATTTCTGAAACTCGCTCGATCCCACACACGATACTTCTCAAAACACCAAGACTACATGAGACGATCTCTTGAGCAACTTTGACAAANTTCTCGAACCATCTTTTCAATCTCGAAGCCCCCAACAAACCAATGACGGACTTCTCGATTCAACAAATCAGAGCACGGCATTCCGCCACGCGAATCGCCAAAATTTTAAACGCCTCGACCGAGCCTCATTTTCTTGCAATTGCATCAATTATTTACATTTTTAAGTGTCGACACTTGAAACAACAAAGTATGGTTTCCAATTATCCAAATTACCAAAACAACCCTTATTCTATTAAAAATGAAAAGTCATATTTTCAACTGTGAACCACTTGCCTTCTGACCAACGTAACACTTGGTATCAGAGCACAGGAACCCAGGCAGGATACGCGACCATATTTTCACACTCGCACGAGATCAGCATGTTTCCTCCAGCGCATCTCCACCGACGAGAAAATCACAAACCTCGAGACGAAGTCGGCGCAAGGGGTGAGCATATCCGGTAGCAGCAGTAGTAACCAGTGAAGACACTAAGTGATGGCCAGAGGGACTCCACAAAGAACCTTCATCCTCATCGAGGGCGATGATCGAATGAGGGTTGGCACCTCGACTTGCACGACCAATCCGGAGCTCGGAATGCATGACACGCCAATCCCATCTGCACCACTGACCAACACAACTCCATCATCGACACGTGACAAGATCGCAGAGTTGAATGAACGACTGACATAGATGGAAGCATTTTAACGCAGGCTCGCCGAAGAAATATAGAAGTACGCAGCCAAAATTTGAGATTCAAGAGCACGAAAAGTGGTAGTCACCGATTGAATTAATATCGGTGGGGTTCAAATTTTGTCCACGGCTCCCTAAACTGTTCGATCCGGCAAATACCAAGGCACCGACGGTTAGAATCTTCGTGACAAGTTTGGAAGTGATGTCACTGTTGTTGGGGTTCATTCCAACAAATAGAAGATGAACCTCATTGCCTTGTTCTTGCAGAGCATGGCCTTAAGTTGGTGGGCCAATCTCATAGCCATCCAACGGTAGCAAGTAGCTAAAGGAACAGATCCAACGGCTACCGCATTGTCAGCATGAGGCGTACTATCTCTGAAGTGGGTTCACCCGACCTAGAAATTATCAAGTACTCCCCCATCCAACTGGATCAAGTTCACCCAGGCACTCGCCGCTCGTTTTGGCAAGCTGAACAAGAGAACTGAGGTTTGCTATCAAGTAGAGCGACATAAGGAGCTTTTCAGTGTGGCAGAACACACGCGGTGTTTCTGTGAGGTCATCAATGGCAGCAATCTCGTAGAGGATAAACTCTGTTTTCCTTACAACATTGGCCTCAAACGCGACATTTTCCAAGCACTCGCGATCAACAACATCACGAATGATTTTTCACAGACAATCGCAACCGTTGAATGCATCGACTCTGCGGATTCAACTCCAAACTCAACGAATACTACGGCTGGTGCCCCAGATGTCAACCGCAACAGCGCGGTGGGCATCGATCCTAGAAATTGAAGAGCTCAACCCCGATGGAAGTTGACATCGTTGAGCAAAAGGGAGATCAACAGTTCTGCTACAGCTGTGGAAAGATTGGAAAAATGGCGACAAATTGTCCCCGGCAAAACCAGAGGGGGGGAAGCAGTAAAAAAAGTAAAAAGAAGGAGAGGAGTCGGGAAATGGCAAAGGGCACGAGTAGACGACTAAACTCCTGCCCCCGCCGAAAAACCTGCGTCAAACAATCGCCAAACAAAACGGCTACGATCGCCTAATATCGGGGTACCTGAGATCCAAAAGATCGAATTGGGATACAAGGACGACCAACCGGTGATCCTACTAAGAGTGCAATGGAGGGGTTGTAAAAGTTGGAAATCTCTGCCGGCGTTACTTGATGGACGTGTAGCTCACAATTTTGTATCTGATCAACAGGTAAAAAGGCTTGGTTTGAAGCACAAACCTAGACATTTTGAAGGGAAAATTTTCGATGGGTGACTTCGCATCCGTCGATTGTAGAAGCCATTATGACTGCAGTTTGGGAACATACCAGAAGAAACTATCTGGAGATCTTGCCCAATGAGTGACTACAAGATGGTCCTCGGAGGAGATTTTATTTATCAGAAAAATCCACAAGTCAAGTGGAGCAGTGGTGCTGTCTACATCGAACGAGATGCACAGCAGATCTTCCTGCTGCTCGTGTAGCAGCATAAATCAAGTCAGCAAGCCAAGAAGGATGCAATAGTGGTAGCGATAACTACACGGGCACAACGGCCACCAGCCACACCGATCTCGCTCGACGTGGTGAAGAGACTTGAGGAAAGGAGCCTCGACGTGGTTGTTCCATGTCGTTCATAACAGCTTGGCAACGAATTAGTCACGGCGGCTGACGCAACAGCCTTATTAGCCCCATCAGATTCATCAGCCTTGAAGTTTGCAAACATACTAGAAGAGTTTGCTCCACATCTGAAAACATTTGAAGGATTTTTTCCGGACGAAATACCGAGAAAACTCTCTCCTAAGCGGGACATCGACCACAGAATCGAGCTCAAATTTGACAGCAGACCTACTGTCAAGGGAAATTACCAGATGAGCGACCATGAGCTCATGGAGTTCAAATGATAACGAGACGACATGTTGACTCAGTGGTTCATCAGACCGTTCATCTCACCGTACGCCGCACCATACCTGATCATGAAAAAGAAAACTGGAGAAATGCAGATGTGCGTGGATTATTAGGCATTGAACGACATTAAGATCAAGAACCGCTACCCTCTACCTCGGGTGGACGAGCTTTTTGACCAACTATGACGAATAGGCATACACGAGGCCAGAAACGCAAGTGAGCTATTTTTTACAACGCCACCCCTGGCCTTCTTCGCGACTTATTTGCGGCGATTCCGTGCTCGAAGGGGATTCCTCTAAATGCCCCCGAATTCTTGCGCAATGATGACCCTTTTCCGGTCATTTTTGAAACTTGCTTGATCCCACTCACGACACTTCTTGAAACACCGAGACTATGAGCCACGATCTCTTGAGCGACTTCGACAAACCTTCCAAACCATCTTTTCAATCTCGAAGCCCCCAACAAACCAACGAAGGACTTCTCGATTCAACAAATCAGAGCACGGCGTTGTGCCACACGAATTGACGAAATCCTAAATGGCTCGACTGGGCCTCATTTTCTCACAGTTGCATCTTGTATATACATCGTCGTGTTTCAACAGTTGAAACAACGAAGTACGCTTTCCAATTTTCCAAATTACCAAAACAAACCCAATTATGTAAAAATTGACAAGTCTTGTTTTCAACTCAACCACTTCTCATCCGACCAACGTAAAGATTAGTGTCAAAATTCATATCATGCAAATGAAAATAACCAATGTAAATAATGAAGCGAGTAATATAACCATTGGCTAACAAAAACCGTTGCTCTTGGTCACAACTATTGTTATGCCATAGAAACTTCTTTATAAAAATATAGAAAAGGCTACCATATTTCAAATCAAAATATATTTCAAAGTCAATGATGGTTTAATATCAGGAAGAAGAAGAGTTAAATTAATTAGGTAACATAATTTGTCCAAAAGATGAAAAAAAGGTCTAAAACGTGACAAAAAGTCTTTTTCCATGCTACAATTGCTATTTGTTAGTGAAATAATGAATTGTAACAATTTAAATCAATGCAGAAGGGATGCAAAAGAAAATATCCCATCAAACCTAGCAAGACAATGTGATCCATGGAGTGAAGAAGAATCAACTTTGATGTTTGCACCTTTCGATGCATGCTTGTCTTCCAAACTCTAAAGGATAAGAGATGTGATTTAAATTTATTGGTCTAAGTGGATCACTTACGAAGTCAATGTGATGCATATGAGGATTGCATTATTTAAGATTTTGAAAACACTTAAAAAAAAGCACACAATAATGTTAGTTAAAAAAACTACATATCCCCTAAATGTTTGTATAACAAGTCTATTGATAATGAATAAAGGAAGCATCATCACGGATACGTCAATGGATAATGGCTCCCTTTTGAGATAGAATTCAACACATGCATTTTCGAAACACAAAATTCCACGTAAATGGTGCTACCCAACCACTTATAAAGGAATGTCCTTGGAAATAATCTCCAACCACTAGAAAATGAATTTCTCTCTTGTTTAGAATAAAAAAGCAACATTATATTATAATAAGGGGATAACAATACATTTCATAACCAAACAAGGTTTGGAGCATCATTACGATCAAGATCTTAATTCTACAAATAATGTTCAACACTTAATGACAAATTTTATTGTCTTACAAAAACAAATAAGCAACCTCAAGATGATATTAAATTGAAATAACGAAAGCCAACCTCATAGAAATAAGAACATGATAATTAGTACACTCACCAATGAGATAAAAAACAGTCAAGGTCAAGAGGGTTTCTTAATCATGGTTAATGCGAATAACAGAACTGAAAAATTCAAATTATTTCTAGCTTCACAAGGGATGTGAATGGATCAAGGAATTGTTTTCTTCGAAACTTGTCCAAGTTAGTGGTTTCACCACAAAAAACATTGTAGTCAAAAAGGCCAACAAAGTGTGTCTTATTTAATCTGGTTTTCAAGGAAGGAAATTTGTTTCTTGGTGTTATTTATTCAACCTTATACATGTAACAAATTACTACGTAATTTGATGGGTACTTCCAGTTCTGAATATTCATGAAGTCTCCTTAAAGTTTCAAATAATCGATTTTGTGTGAGTGTTTAGGAATCAACCTACAACATGTGTCTTTTCATCATATCTTCTTAAATAAATATTGCAAATAGTTAGTGTACAGTTATTGCTAAATTACTCTATTCTTTACAAACATTCCTAGCATTAAGACAAGACACATTGTCTCTATGTTGAATCAAATCAAAATCAACGACATGCTTTATGTCAGATTCATCGAGGGGCTGAATTTCGGACATGATAGAAATAATTTCAAATATGTAACACACAATCTTGCCTTAAATGTTAAATATTCATTCATAGATTCATATAATGTTCTCTTGCTAATGTACCCATGGCTACCTTAAATATTTGGGGCTAGGGATGACAAAAAGGCCTCAACTATTGTCAAAGATTGAATAAATGGTATTCATTACGTGCTCCAAATGGTAAGTGTCACATTTACCATTCAAATGTTAGCCAATATGAGAGCTTCTACCAGTGATACTACATTTAAGAATTTTTATAATGCTTCTTCTTACTATGGTCTAAAGACCAATGTGAAATTTATGTATTGGCAGATATCAAGAAGAACAATATGAGCGTCCTTGTATTGTGTTGTCGGGAGAGATTATACTGATTGTTACATCTGTCTTTCGATTTTTATATGCTTTCATAAGCAATACTTTAATAGAGGAGCTATAAGGAAGGTTAAAACACGATACGGGACATAGGAGTAGAGCCAATGGTAGCCACAAATTCAACAACAAAGTTGTCTAGATTAAAACAATTGAGATAAAATTGGGTTTTCTCAACACAAAATCTTGAGATAAGCAAGAATATCGATATTAACAGAATCAAGTTTCGGTGAAAAGTGTTGAGCATGCTGGAATTGCACTTCATTTGAAATATAACTATGTTGTTGATGGTCACATAAAGAATTAATAGATTGAAAATGAATTTTATGCCAGATGATCAGGGCTCCAACTAAATGATAAATAGAAGTTTGAATTAATATTGATTACCAGATTACATTTGTAATGAGAAGAATGTGCTGAAAGCATGCCCATGGAAGAATGATACAATCAAATAAATAAATATTGAAGAAAATGTTATTTTGGATTCGTATGCAATGTTGCCTGAACCGACATTATTGTGCTATGTACAACAAAGTGAAACAAGGAGACACTAAAATTGCAATGTCATTGGTAGATTTTATCTCAAATATGTTAAGGACATTTCAAGTACCATAATTTGCATACGATGAAGCCATAGACACCTGAATACCAGATTTTGCTCTAAGAGAAACAAACAATTAAAAGAACACAATTGTGGGTTAAATAAGGGAAGATTCGAGTTTTCGACTCTTCATTGGAGGCAACCTTCATTTCCACATCCATTTTTTAACAAAAATAAGGCTTCTCGTAAGATTAAAATAAAATAGTGGCAGGTGAAGGTGGAATTAATATGTTCTTGAGATTTTTGTTGGATAATTACTCCTGCAATAACTCTTGTCAGAAAAGAAGGTTCTGGAAGTTTTTTCAAATCATCACTTTAAGGACTTTGGATGGTGCTCTATCACAAATAGAAGTATAGGATCCTCACGTATATGCACATCCTGGTTTTATTTTGTGAAATGGTTTTCCATTATTTGGTTACATGAGATTGTCTCTTCACATATTTAGAAAGAAGCTAAGTTGTTTTGAATTCAGAATGTAACTCTTGTAGCTCTTGAAGCTCCTGATCATTCTTCAACACTCACGACCCTTTCTAACTCTTTTGAAAACTCAAAAAAATTGCTCATTCCTTTCAAGCCAAAATTAGGTCTATTTTACAACCTTTAGCCACCATGGTTATGTGGAATGGTTGTAAGGTGATAGCCAAATGAATAAAATGTTTTATTTGTTGGATTAATTTTTAGCAGCAATTATTGGGCAAGAATGCACATGTGGATTTATTTCAAAATATTTTGGAATCCACGTTTGACATATTTCCTAATTTATTTAACCATCTTAGGTGATTTCCCCAAGCAAGCCTCATGAAGGAATCCAATATTCACACAAAATGCAATTCCGAGAATGGAATGATTGAGAAAGCAAATCAGCATTTCATTCATGATATTCTTTATCACGTATATACAAAAATGGCTTCATAATTTGTTTAAATTAAATGTCAAGAATAATTTTTGAACCTTTGTTAAAAAACAGTGAAAATTGCACATTTGAGAGAACATCAACCTCTTTGAAGGAGGAACGTGATTTAAGATTTATTTAGATCATTTTTCATAATAAAGATAGTCTTTAACTTCTTACCCTATTTATTTCATTAAAAAAAATTCATGGAAAAAAGTTCAATTTGGGAATATTTCATGCAGTGTTTCCAAATAGTCTTTAACGAGCAAAAAACGCCACCAAAATCCACTGTCAATCTCCGTATCCTTGAGTGCGAACTAAAACATATCTACCCATGGTGAAATTGTAACAAACTCTTTGGATCTTTATGCCATCTTCATTTTTTGATGGAAATGGTGCGTTCATTATGATTGATAACATTAAAGTTATAGGGCAACCACTTGGAATCAATACAAGCAATTTTTTGTTTTAATTTGTTACTCTTAAGTTCAAGAGGACCAATCTTAGTACGTATATTAGCCGTTTTTCCCACTTCACGCAACCAAACATGAAGATGGACCCGTTTTTCAAAGTATAAGAGACATTTAACAGATCACCAGATTCAAAAGGCCAACTGAAATATTTTCTCGTTATGAGGGGTCTCATTCTTGAATCAACGGAATGATACCCAATATATCCCTTAAATAATCAACCTTAAGCCTTGTACTAATTCAAGAGAGGCAAATTATGAGTTTTTCTAAAGACTTCATTCATGTCCATATTCTATTCAAAATTTGGGGATAAAATTTTCATACCCAACATTTCGTTCTTGAGTTGGATTTTCATCTTTTTGTTTTCAAGCCTAAAGGACGGGGTTTGACAAAACAATGACCATACTTGTGGAAGGTGAACCCTACGTGATATATCACTAGTTTCCTATCTTCATAATGATCAAAATTAAACATCATGTTCTTTACTTCATTTTACACACTGATTTTGTGATCTTTATGTTCATAATTAGGTTCAAAGCCCTTCGATCTACCACCATGTACTTGAGAATGGTTTGTCCATATCTCCAGCCAATGGCTTTTGTAAATTTAAACCTTAACAAGGGAAAGCGGATACAATTGATGAGATCAGCCAGTAAGACTTGTTTTATTATCACAGTTTTTGCCTTTTGATTATGATTTCTTACTTTTCATGAATCGTAAGTAAGCTATGTAGAAAGATAAAGAGAGAGAGGAAGAGAGAGAGAGAGAGAGAGCGAGAGAGAAAGAGAGAGTGAGAGAGAGGGAGAGAGAGAGAGAGAGAGAGATAGAGAGAGGGAGAGAGATATATAGTGAGATGGAGAGGTAGATAGATAGATTGATAGATAGATAGATAGATAGATAAATAGATAGATAGATAGATAGATAGATAGATAGATAGATAGATAGATAGATAGATAGATAGAGAGAGAGAGAGAGAGAGAGAGAGAGAGAGAGAGAGAGAAACAGAGACAGGGGGAGAGAGAGATGAATGGAGAGGGATATAGAGAGACGGAGGGGGGTGGAGATTGAGAGGGAGATGGTGGAGGAGGTAGAGAGAGATATGTATAGATCTAGATATATACATACATATATATACACAAACACACACACATAGAGAGAGAGAGAGAGATAGAGAGAGAGAGAGAGAGAGAGAGAGAGAGAGAGAGAGAGAGAGAGAGAGAGAGAGAGAGAGAGAGAGAGAGAGAGAGAGAGAGAGAGGGAGAGAGTGAGAGAGCGATAGAGAGATAGAGAGAGATAGAGATAGATAGAGTAGGAGACAGAGAGAGAGGGAGATTGAGAGAGAGAGAGGGAGAGAGAGAGAGACAAAGAGAGATAGGGAGAGAGAGATTGAGAGGGAGAGAGAGAGATGTTCATATATTGTAGTGAAAGAGGGGTTTTCAAGAAATCGTTGAAATAATGGAGTATGTTGTTTCACGTAATGGGATTTTTCCTTTTTTTGGCATGAGGAATGGGTCGTACATGACTACCTTGAATTTAGAAATTATTTCTCAAAAGTTTTATTATTCAAGTTTTTTTCTATTGGGTATCGTTTTCTCATAAATGTATGATCAAAGATTTTTTTATGATGGCGGGATCTAACTTTCCACAGAATTGCAAAACATGAATATATTAAAATGGAAAATATAAGTCTAAATTCCACATAT
>SZWC01017241.1:17498-33027 GCA_023375785.1 Penium margaritaceum
GGGGGGTCGGCTTCCAACTTGCCCCTATATACTCTGGAATACCTTCGCTATGTCCCCATGCAAAGAATGAGCTCTTAGTTGCCCTTGTTTTGAAATAAATTCTTCATCTCACCCCTTCTAACTTAAGTTACCCATGTTACGTCGAGCGGAACGTTGGCCTCGCGGAGGATAGTTGTGGCGACGTCGTGCGGCGCGAGAGGTGGCACAAGAGGGCCCCCAAACACAAACACCAACCTCGTTGTTTGTGCCGAACAACAATGCCCACGCCGGCACTACCCACCCTCCTCCGACCAACACATAAGGTACGCCCCTCCCTTCCCCCCTCCCCTACCACCCACTCCTCACAACCCTCCCCCCTCACTTCCCCGGCACCTGGTTATATGCATGCACTTTTAATGGAAATGTATTTTCACTAGCAATTGGCAAACCCAAACCTGGCAGCTCCTCTTCGATAAAAAGTCTCACTCCCTCATCCCTCCTCCCCCCTCCTCTCCTCCACATCGTTGGTTCTCTCTACACAACTCCAATATTCCCACACACTCCCCACCGACCCCCTCAATGGACTCCCACAAGAGAGCAGCCAAATCCGCACATGCACGCATCAAACCCGTGCTCTTTTGCATCATCCCCCAAATCAGTCCCCCTCATCCCAAACTGCACCAGCCCCACATAACCCTCCCTCCTCATAACCCCAACCCTCCCTCAACACCCCCTATCCCTACTACGTCCCATTCCATCACCACACCTACGACAAGCATTTCACTTCACCATAATGAAGTGAAATCAAGACACTTCACCACTTCCGTACCCTTCCACAACCCCACCCCCTCGTTCTCCCACACCCACCAGCCCACAGTTTCCCCCCTCTCCAAACCTGTGATTTGCTACCCACATCTTCCCTCTATGCCCTAACCCATCACATTCGTGCATGTATAAGACTGCTAGCCCTCCACCCGCACCCCCACCAACAGTACCCCAACCCGCATTCCCCCTCAATCACACCCACAACGTCCCAACTATTCCCCGCCTCTACACCCCCCTGGCCTACTTGTGTGAATCACATGACACGAGCACCAGAATGTGCAACCTCACAACGCGGCAGTGGGGACGACCCCAAGTCAAAGTCCAAGCCAAGCTGCAAGCCCAAGACAAAGCCCTAGTTTGAACTCAAATCTATGGCTAAATCTAAGGGAAGTTGCAAACGCGAGTCTGCCTCTAAGCCCACGGCCAAGTCAAAGTCTGGTTTTTACACCAAAATTAAGCTCAGTTCCACAATGCACACCCAAGCGCATGTCCTTGCCTGCTAACATCAAATTCACAAAGGGATCTCCACCCCTCCCCTCACACTCCCAATCAATGACTGTCAAACGAATGAAAGAACTAGAAATCAGAACACATGGTCAGTAGAGTCAGTATCCTCTGTTCATCTTGAACCCTCACCATACACATATCCCCATCCCCTTACACTTAATTCAAAGAGGTACTTCCTCCCACATGTTTCAAAATCAAATGAGCCTTATAAATCTCCCCAATCCTCTAACACGTTACACGTAACACATAGTCAGCGTTCACTTCCCTCAGTATGAGCATGACTCCCAACAAAGTTGCACACCGTCTCACAAGGAGCTCATACATCAAACGCATATCCAGAGAACGCACTCAAGAAATAACCCTCTAACTCACACTCAACATTCTAAGAAAAATGGGCATAGTGTTAACACCCCAAGAGACAGCACAGAAAATAACACATAGAAACACTCAGCAGTGATGCCTCTCGCCTAACGAACATGAGCCCCACATTCCACAAACCGACCCTTTACACCGATACAAGAACCGCGAAACTCCCACCCCTCACGCGGCTCACCTCTGAACGTGAATGACTTTATCAACCCATCCAAACACCGCTACATCCTTCAAATTCTACACATCCATAATCTGGACATTTGTATCCTCACCGATACGAAGCACGAACACTCGATTGTAGACCACAATATCCCCAAGATATACTTCAATCTTGTCTCGGTTTCTTCACATTCCTGGCAAGCCAAGGACCTCCTCCTCGCATACAAACCATGCTCCCTGATCCCATATCCTGATACATGCTCCTGACCATTAACACTCCAACAATATACCTCAAAATATATGTCCAATATGCCCCTCCTCTCCTCTCCACTCGTCAATCCTTTTGGATGACACCCCACCAAGCATGCATAGACTTCAAACCCAACATTCTCATCGGGGAATTAAATTGTTCACACACCCTCTAGACCGTAGTCCAGCCATTATCTCTCCAGACAAAGAACCTAGAGATCCTCCTTGACTTTTTAAACACGAGGGACACTTTTCGATCTAAACATCCTCGGATACAAGAATACACATACTATTCACATGCTCACAAAAGCAGTACCTGGTTAGACTGAATCTACCACTGTACCTCTTTCCAAGCAGATGCCACAACAATCTCACACATATAAATTCCAACGTCCATTCCAGACCATTATGCAGCCAACCTTGTACAACTGATTTTCTATGCCCACCGTCCCACTAAAGGCAAGAAGTATTGGCGCCTTAACGTCTCCCATCTCAAACGACCATGGGCTAAGACAAAGCTTGCTATTCTACCACCAGACTCGTGGTCCCACTGCAAACTTGTAATCGTCCAAACCCTTAAACCATTCAACCAACAAAAATACAGACAAACATGGAAAACCATAACCCATGTGCAACAACATCCCGCAATAGCTCATAGGGTCCATGCGATATCCCCCTCCATGATAGAATCCAGAGACATGACGTGTTGGGACGCCCTCCTCAATAGCTACCTCAATACACACACTAATTTTTTGCATCAAATAGAAGACGTCAATTGGCACACTCAAGCTATGCTTCCCTCCCAAACCTTCACCTCTTGTATAAGAGCACAAAAATCACAAACTAACATCCTTGAGCTAACAATTAGTCTAGGGGAAAAAGTATATTGCCAATGTGACATTGAGGAATTAGCCTGCTCCTACTTTCAAGGAATGTACAAGCCTCCTAGACAAGTCGACACATACTTTGAAATCCACCTCCCAAATCGACTCAAAACACTACCTTCTCATATAATACAGACCCTCGCCGCCCCGATTACCGAGCTCGAGATTGTAGAGAGCATCCTCAACCAACCCCACCATAATGCTCCATGCCCATACAGCTTCCCCAGGGAACTGTACCAAACCTTACGCAGCAACAACCTTTGTTATTACCACACATTCCTTAACAATTCTTCTCAACATAGTCATTTTGCACAAATAAACACCACCCTCATCCATAAGAAAGGAGACAAAGACCAAAATCCAAATTACAAAACAAAATCCCTACTAAACATAGAATACAATATCCTCGCAAAACAAGTTACTAAAAGGGCGGTTTTTAAGGCGGTTACTTGCAAACCGCCTTAACAAGGCACTACCCTACATTATTCACCAAAACAAGACAGGCTCCGTGGAATGCTAAAAGGTTCAACATACGCTCTCTCAACTCCATGATGTCCAACATTGGGCCACCCAGAACAAACAATTGTGCCTCCTTGTGGCATTATTTGAAAAAGCACACGACACCTTAAGCAAACTTTGCCTGATGCATTCCATGCTACACCTTGGCATTCCACTAGATTTTATTAAGTGGGTCCAACTCCTACATAAGAACACCACCACACAACAGCTCATCCACGGCAGGCTCCCATTCCCCATCACCCTTCACTCCGGAGTCCGCCAAGGTTGTCTCTTGGCACCCCTACTTTTCATTAGTCATGGAGTCCATCTCAGCATACATGAAATAGCACCGTCAAGGTGTCCCATCCCTCTCCTTGACTATCAACGGTTTGCGAGATATGCAGACAACACAACCCTAAAAAATTGCTCAGTCCGAGAACTCAATCAAACCCAAAAGGTATTAAAAAATATCGCTAACCACATAAGCCTCAAATTAAGCCCCACAAAATCTGTCATCCTCCCCATCGGCCAACACACCCACATCCCAACCTGACCACCCTTCCATGTCACATACGGTCCAGTCCACATTCTAGGCATCCAATTCCATTCCACACCAACAACTGGGACAACTTGGGATCCAATTATGAGCAAGATCAAATCAGTCATTCCCCCCCGGAATGATTTCCGAAGCCCACTCCGAACAAAAGTGGTCACGATAAATTCCTACCTCAACTCAAAGTTCTTGTACTACTCGTCCACATTGCCCCCCCCCCCCCCCCCCCCCCCCCCCCGTGTAAGATCACCAGAATCTTCTAACCCATGCCCTCATGCAATTCTTGTCTTCCCACAAAGTCCCTGCAAACCCCTAAAGATTTGTCCATCTTTACATCCACAAAAATTTCATCTGCCCACGCACGGACCAAAGACTACCCGTTAAATAGCCTCTTGTCTCATCCCAGCGCAAAGCACAAAATGGATTTAGGAGTACCTAAATCACCCACGAGACAAATTGAAATAAACAGTTTTAGACACCCAATGCCTATCCAAAAATGCACACTTCTTCCTCTCTCACCCGAAAATAGTCAACATTCGCAACCTCCACCTGCGCACACAATATAGACAATACGTCTCTTGTTTCTTAGAAACCAACCCCACAATCCGTCCCCCAAACCTCACTTTGTAGGACGTCCCCCTAGAATGCATAGCCTATAACAGACACCTTATTCAACCAAACTCCCAATCCTTTGGCATCACCCCTCGAGAACGCTTCCTTCTCACCTTCAAAATACAAATGATGAACCTCTTCAACCCTCAACTTCTCTCCGAGATGCTAAAAAAATCACACATCCTTAGCCAAACATGAGTGTTGGAGGAAGTCCGACTACACCTCCCTCCCTCTTGAGTCTCCACAATGACAAATCCACCTCTCCTTGCAGATATTTACAAATACACCCCTTACATTACTCTACCCTCTCTCACTTTCTATTACCATCATTTATAGGCTATGACAGCTAGGCCCATCTACCTCGACCTCCGGTGCTATGCTTTCAAGGGTTATGGCGTTTTTTACCTTCCAGAAGGGTCAATAGAAGTATCGCAAACTGTATCAACATTTGAATACTCTTCAATGGACTTTTTTATGCTGCTATTGTTCTAAAATCCATGCCTTGATATTCTCGAGACTCCCTGACTTATCCGTGGAAATTCTTGAAGCGACCACTCATAATTCAACGTTGCACACGTCGCTCAACTCGAGTTCCAAGACCCAATATATGCCTCATTGTTTTTCTCGCCATTGCAAACATACGCTCAACATGTTTGACACTTGTCATCAATATACACTTTCCAAATACAATTTAACCAAATTCCCCAATTTCTTGAATCCTCTTTTGCTCTGTACCTCATCCTTGTGAACGGTCGCTCCATGTTTTGTTTGTCCCGTGATCATAACTGATGGGAGCGGGAGGGTCTCCAAGACACCAAAACAAGCCCAGGGATGGAACCCCACCCCCCAAACAACTTACACCTGAGGTAATCCCATGTGATTCCACCAATGGTGGAATTTTTATGTGATTATGATTATTAGATGTTCTCTTCCTTCTTCTGTGCTGCACATGGAGGGAGCATGTCTTATTTTGGTGTGGAGTTGTTGGTAGGTCTTCTTCCTTTTTTTCTACCGAGAGGGAGTTCTGCTACCCTCAGTGATTCTTGGATGAGGTGTTCTTGAAGGAGGTGGGATATAGTCGCCATGATAGTTGGGGTGGGGTTATGTGCTGGTTGGGCCCATCTCTCTTGCCATTGATAATGGAATATGGTCGCTCAAGTCATTTCCGAGATTCTGCGTTCGCTGGTAGGGCTAGAGGGTCCTAGGATGATGTTGGGTACTATAGGTGCATTCTTCGGAAAGAAGGTAGTCAAAGGGGTACATAGATGTTTTACGATTGGTTGGATGTCACGGCATTACACAAATAAGTGCTCAATTGTTTCTCATTCGTTACAACGTGGGCACAGTGGAGATGAGAGGGGGGGAGAAAGCAATATCTTTGGTTGACTAGGATGGATCTATAAATGGTATGGATCATGAAGTATTGTGGACAGAGGCAGAGGGGGTGTTGAGAAGGCTATCATGGATGTATTGTCAATAAAAAACGGTGTTCGGGTACTTTTCTTCCCATTTGAGTTATGGTTAATCACCCCAAATTCATACACTCACCAATTGGTGTATCAAAAAGTGTATTCTTATATGCAAAAATTTCTCAGAAATCACCAACATCAATTCATGTCACTAGAGACCAAACATAATTTCCTCATAAAAGGTGTTACTTATAATGGATTACATGTGCTACATACTAGTTTTTGTTAGATGTCCATGTTCACTGATATGTTCACTTCCAAATACACTTGTCGATACACGGTTTCAGGGGTGAGGTGATTGGTCTTATATGTCCCATTTCTGTTTATATGTTGTTGAGGGATTTTTACATTGCAAGAACACTTTGCGGAGATCTTGGAGAGATGGATTTCCATTTTTTATTCGATATTTAGGGATGTATTTTTGGTGTGATGTGCCTAGAAATTTATCTTTTCTACGTATACTAGTGTACAGTCTGGCCGAGGAAAGGTTGGGGATGGGCCCATGGGTGGCGGCACAGATGACCCGTGACCACTCAGTGAATTTGGGGACTCGTGTGCGTCAAGGTCGTAACAACCAATTCCAAAGTGCTAGATTTGTCTTTATGACCTCGCATGTAATATTCCAACATTTACTTCATTGTAGTAGGGTTTTATTTCATCAACACGAATACATTTTACATCATTTTTAGAATTGAGCATATGATGCTAACTCCGCATGACATGTTTTGCATGATTTGCACACAAGGTTTTAGCTCAAGTTATGAGATGGATGTGGCCTGAATGTTACCTTCTTTATTAATGATTTCATCATTATTTTGCCCTACTTGCACACTGCTTATGACAGAGCTACAATCTGGTCCACCATAGTAACTTCTTATTTGCACCCTCTTTACAGCCTAAATTTGTCACAGAAAAGCCACTGGCCATTGTTGTACCATATGTGCACTTTTCTTGCCATAAATTTACCACAGTGCACCATGGTTGTCGTTTTTATGCTCTAAGTGCATCGCAGCTCTGCCCTTCTTGTGCTCTGATTACACCCTCGTAAGATCAGGGGTGTGCCATAGATGCACCATTATCTTAAAAGCGACGGAGCTACCTCTTACAAGTGCCTTCAGTAGTCCCCAGGTACACTCTAGGAGTTTTTTCATCAAGCCTTAGTTGTGCTTTAGTTCACCTTTCTTGCAAGATATTTATGGTCTTGTTGTCCCCAAAGTAAAGCATGACATCGTTGTGTGGGTCAGCCCCCGCCTACACACTATTCGTGCCCTAATCGTTTTGCGTTTGCTCCTTCCTTCACAGTTGTATCACCCTAATTTTGCCCATGCTGTACCCTAATTTTGACAATGTTACACGATAGATGTCCTTGAGTTTCTTCCTGATTACACCTTTCAGACTCTCAAGTGTCTCCTACTTTCAACCATAATTACAATCACTATGTCCAAATGTGCCCTAGTTTTCCCATATATGCCACAGAGTTGTGGCATTGCTATGCCTCATTTACACCTTCCTTTAAGTTTTGTTGGATGTTTTTTGCACCCTCGTTGTATTCTAGGTGGTTAAATCCTCCTACAGTTGTAGGGATGCATTTCTTGTCCATTTTACCCTACTTGTGTCCTAGGCATGCTTAAGAGACAACCTGGTTCAACCCTTGATTTTCTATGATGAAATCTGATAATCCTCTGCATGTCATCCATACCCTTTTCAAGTCCTAGTTCTCCCTCCTTTCATCAAACATACATTATATTTGTGTTATACTTGTGCATAATCAGCATCCTAGTTGCACGTTTGCTACACCAAAGTTTCATCCAAGGTAGACAGTTGTGCCGAATGTGTGTCCTAGTTGTGCCGATAGTGCATCATTGCTATGGCCTTTCGCATGCTTTTTGTGCCTTAGTCGCACCTAGTTATTTCCTATGTACACCCCTATTTTCCTCGTTGTGCCATAATTACACTCTGTCCACATCCTCTTCCTTTCTTATTAGTGCATTGTGTACATCCTTATTTCACCTCCTCTTCACTCCACTTATGCCCTAGTTTTGTCGTATCTGTGCTAAATTCTTTTTCTTTGTTACACCATGGCTTCTCTTGATCCTAATCAGATCCTAGTCATTTGCTAGTTGAACCCTTGTTTTTTCATGGATGTGCATGTAAGTGTGTGTAAGTGTGTGTAATGGCATTTAAGGGAGTGTAAGGGCGTGTAAGTACGTGCAAGTGCGTGGAAGTACGTGTAAGTGCGTGTAAGTTTGTGTAAGTGTGTTTAAGTGCGTGTAAGTGTGTGTAAGTGTGTGTAAGTACATGTAAGTTTGTGCAAGTACGGGTAAGTGTGTTTATGTGTGTATACGTTTGTGTAAGTACGTGTAAGTGCGTGTAAGTGCATGTAAGTTCGTGTAAGTGCGTGTAAATGCGTGTAAGTTTGTGTAAGTGCATGTAAGTGCGTGTAAGTGGTTCTAAGTTTGTGTAAGTTCGTGTAAGTGCGTGTAAGTGTGCGTAAGTACGTGTAAGTGCGTGTAAGTGCATGTAAGTGCGTATAAGTGCGGTTTAAGTTTATGGAAGTGCGTGTAAGTGTGTGTAAGTGCATATAAGTGCGTGTAAGTACGTGTGAGTGTGGATAAGTGCGTGTAAGTGCGTGTAAATTCAGTTTGAGTACGTGTAAGTTTGTGTAAGTATGTGTAAGTACGTGTAAGTGTGTGCAATTGTGTATAAGTGCGTTTAAGTACGTGTAGGTGCGTGTAAGTGCGTGTAAGTGCGTATAAGTACGTGTAAGTGCGTGAAACTTCAGTTTAAGTGCGTGTAAGTTCGTGTAAATTTGTGTAAGTGTGTGTACGTGCATATAAGTGTGTGTAAGTACGTGTAAGCACATGTTAGTGTGTGTAAGTGTGCGTGAGTACAAGTAAGTGTGTGTAAGTGCATGTAAGTGTGTGAAAGTGCATGTAAGTGTGTGTAAGTGCATGTAAGTGCGTGTAAGTGCGTGTAAGTGTGTATAAGTATGTGTAAATACATGTAAGTGTGTATAAGTGCGTGCAAGTGCATGTAAGTGCGTGTAAGTGCATGTACGTGCGTGTAAGTGTGTATAAGTGCGTATAAGTACGTATAAGTGCGTGTAAGTCTATGCTAACCTCGATTGTCGATCACCTGGAGGTGATCGACGATCGCTAGTTGTTGACCGCGTCGACGCTCGATGTCGACGTCGACACCCCCCCTCTAAGGGGATGAGTGGGCCATATTCTCTGAATGCAAGAAATCCCCCATCCCCAAACCTCCATTCGCGATGCAAACCTGTGGTTTGCGGCGGAAGGGGGGGACTTGTTTTGCGTTGGACGGTTGGCGGTTGACAGAGTTTGCATGCTCACGTGCACCCCTTGACGCGCAGGTGGTGTGGCCTGCGCGTCAAGAGGTGCAGGCGGGTCCTGCCTCCGGAAAGACGCGCAGGACTACCTACGCGTCTAGACTGACGTGCAGGCAGACCGGCTAGCAAGGTTTTTCTTTTTTCTTCTTTTTTTGATCCCTCGGTAGTGATCAGGACTGCTTGCGTGCCTTTTTTTGGGCCTATTTCGGGGTTGCCAGAGGGAAACACCCAGACAACTAAGGTGGTGGACCTAGGTCCAATATGTGGACTCCACATGTTTGACGCTATTGGTCACTATTGGTCTTGACAATAGCTCTCAGATATTTCATTCTTTTTTTAACTGTGGACGATACTCTCGTTGTCATAGCACGTATGCTTTGCTCGTCACGCAAGACTACCACCTGGTTTTCTTTTCAGGTTTTGGACTTCACGCTTTACGGGTCAGAGCAAGGGGCCGTAAGAAATGATTAATTTCAATGCCAGCTAGCGGAGAACCAAACCACAACACATGGTAGGGACCATAATACTCCGTAGTGATTTTTTTTTTTGTAGTCATCATGGACTCCACTACCGCGAGCAAAGGAAATTCCGGGTGGCCCAAAATCCTACATATTAGTTTCTACATAAAAATTAGAGTAACCTCATGGGGTAAGTTGGGTATCAGACTCGTTGATCGAAAAGATCATGCCTCAATATTCCACCTTTTTTATAACTTCAGTGAAAGAAACTGTAACTATGCTACTATCAAAGATGTTTGATTTTCATCATTTTCAGTTTTTTTCAAAACTTATTGTGGAAAACACCATCGTGTAGGAGCATGGCAACGGGAATGGAAAACGTCATCATTTTATCTTGTTCTATCATTTCTAGATCTCGCATTCGACCAGTCGACAGGATACTATCTCTTTTCTTAGGTGGTGTACAAAAATGCCCATGTTTTCACTATGGTGCTCTTCACAAAATGGGCTAAGGCGTTAAACGTGTTACTCCACAAATTTTTGTGGGTCTTTACAAAGGCTCTTATAAGAGAATGAAACAAAAATACCCTACTACACTTGAAATTTGATAATTTTTAATTCTTCAAGGAATTTTCTTAAACAATTTTTTATTCATCGAATTTCAAAAGTATAACCTAATTAATTACATTTGGGGACTTGAGAAAAATAAAAAAGTTAAACAAAAACAAGGCTTCAATGTTGTACACAAAGTGCACAACGGGTTACATAGTAACCATGCCATTCCGTATACATAGATGTTTACCAATGTGCGCCAATGTTATGTAACTATATCTATATCCATAAGTATATCAATATCCATATCCATATACACATCTATCCATGTCCATATCCATATCCATATCCATTCCATATCCATATCCATATCCATATCCATATCCATATCCATATCCATATCCATATCCATATCCATATCCATATCCATGTGCACGTCCATATCAATACCCAAATCCATATCCATATCCACATCCATTTTCATATCCATATCCATATCCACATCCATATCCATATCCATATCCATGCCCATACCCATATCCATATCCATATCCATATCCATATCCACATCCACATCCACATCCACATCCATATCCATATCCATATCCATGTCCATATCGAGATCCATATCCATATCCATATCCATATCCATATCCATATCCATATCCATATCCATATCCATATCTATTTCCATATCCATATCCATATCCATATCCATATCCATATCCATATTCATATCCATATCCATATCCATATCCATATCCATAAGCATATTTATTTCTATATTCATGTGTATCTATATCTATATATCCATTTCCATAATTTTTTCTAGGACTAAATCAACATCATATGTCCATATGTACACTTATGTCCGTATATACCACCGTAGTTTTTGGGTTCAACTCCAAAGTCCCTTTGGTCCCCATCCCCCTCCCCCCCCGCCCCTCTCTTCATTCCGTCACGCGGGATACGTGAACATTTGAACGAAGTTTTGTTCAACAACTCCGATCTGTTGGATGCGTGGTCGAGGCGCCTTAACCTTATCCGTAAGTCGTGGCTGGGGCGCAGTAGGTGGACGAGAGGACGAGAGCGGGTTCGCTCTTGCTCTTGTTCTCTTTCTCGTTCTCGTTTCTTTCGTGTTTCGTTCTCATTCTCAGCACGCTGTGACCTACCATTTCCTGCTTCTGGAATTCGGCAGTTGGGCCTGCCAGTGATGCCGGCCTCTCTGCAAGGATCCCGCATCAATGGCGCGACTGCTAGTGCAACAGAAGAAGCAGCGGCAGCAGCCGCGCAAGTAGCAGCAACAAACAAACCAGCGGCTTCTGCCGCCGCCGCTAAATTAAAGACCAGAGGCTATCGCTGCGACCCCTACCAGCCGCAAAAAAAAAAGAAAGCGTCTCACCAGCTTGCGACGGTCTAGCTCGTCGGTTTTCTCCTCACCTGCACCTGCGCACAGCCATAGGCTCAGCTCAGGTCCATTTTCTCAGCTCCATTTGTGCCTGGCAGCCCCGACCACAATCAGCAATGGCGGTAGCACCCTGCGACAGCAGCAAAACTCGCCAACGCGACATTTGTGTGGTAGGATCTCTGTGACGACCAGCGCAACCCAAACATACTATGTGGCTGCTGCCACGTAGCAAAAGTAGGAGGAGCAGCAGCAGCGTCAGCAATAGCAGCGGAAGCAGCGGCAGAAGCAGCAGTAGTAGCAGCGACAGCGAGTGCACTGCAGAGGGCGGAAGGGGGAACGTCCCTCCCTTGTTGTCGTCGGCGGCAGGGTCGTTGTCGTCGGCGATAGAGACCACCTTCGTCCGTACCAACGCTGTCAGCACCACCGCCGTCTCCAGCACTGCCGTTGCCGAAGCCTCTCACTTTATCTCGAGTATGAATGTGCTTGTGACTGTGAATGTAAAATGTGAACGTGAATGTGAATGTGAATGTGAACGTGAATGTGAACATGAATGTGAATGTGAATGTGAACGTGAATGTGAATGTGAATGTGAACGTGAACGTGAATGTGAATGTGAATGTGAATGTGAAAGTGAATGTAAATGTTGCTGTGCATGTGAATGTGAATGTGAATGTGAATGTGAGTGTGAATGTGAATGTGAATGTGAATGGCAATGTGTATGTGCATGCCATTGAAGCCTTGTTACTTTGTGCCTGAAAGTGACCATGGCCAGGGTCCTTCGCGCCTTAGGGTGGTGTTCCATGTACATTGAGGGGGTTTTGGTTTTGACATTGCACTCGGACAAGTACCATGTTGCTAGGTTTCCCCTGGCTAGAGCTTTAAAGTGACCATGGCCAGGGTCCTTCGCGCCTTAGGGTGGTGTTCCATGTACATTGAGGGGGTTTTGGTTTTGACATTGCACTCGGACAAGTACCATGTTGCTAGGTTTCCCCTGGCTAGAGCTTTTAAGTGACCATGGCCAGGGTCCTTCGCGCCTTAGGGTGGTGTTCCATGTACATTGAGGGGGGTTTGGTTTTCACATTGCACTCGGACAAGTACCATGTTGCTAGGTTTCCCCTGGCTAGAGCTTTAAAGTGACCGTGGCCAGGGTTTTTCGCGCCTTAGAGTGGTAAACCATGTACTTTTGGAGGATTTTGGTTTGAGAATTGTAGAAATTGATGAATCATAACACAATGACGATGATTGTCATTGGTCGGTGATAACACAATGACGAAAGATGTCATTGGTCGGTGATAACACAATGACGAAAGATGTCATTGGTCAGTAATAACACAATGACGAAAGATGTCATTGGTCAGTAATAACACAATGACGATGATTGTCATTGGTCAGTCATAACACAATGACTATGATTGTCATTGGTCAGTGTCAGTCGCAGTCGCTGTCACAATTGCAGTCGTTGCAGTCGCAGTCGCAGTCGCAGTCGCAGTCACAGTCCCACTCGCAGTCACAGTCCCAGCCCCTATTGCAATCGCAGTCGTAGTGGCAGTCAAAGTCGTAGTCGCAGTCGCAGTCACAGTCGATGTCGCAGTCGCAGTGTTAGTGGCGGTCGCAGTTGCGGTTGCAGTCACAATCGCACTTGCGGTCCCGGTCGGGACCGCAGCCGCACAGGCACACGCATACGCACACGCAAAAGCAAACGCAAACGCACACGCACACGCACACACACACACACACACACCCCCCCCCCCCACACACACACACACACATAGTGAGTGAGGAAAGCAGGGAGAGTTGAAGACAAAGGAGGGGGAGGAGGGAGCAAGACAGAATCATTGACAATGGCATACAGAGAAAGGGAAGGAGGGAATGCAAGGGGGGTGGGAGGAAGGGTGAGGGAGAGGGAGAGAGCAGGGGAGCGGGCGAGGGAGGAAATTAGGTGGGTGGGTGGGAGGGAGGGACAGGGCTGGAAAGCATGAAGGATGGACAGGGAGGAAAGTCATATCTCTCCTACACGTTCCACTCCTCCACATCCACACATCTCCATACCCCCACCCACCCACACCACACCCCCACATCCATACATCCCCACACCCCCACACGTCCCACACACTAACACGGTTACATACTGCCATGACATTCCATACTGTTGCGGGTGACGAAGCTGTCGCTGTCACTGTCGACATCACCATCACGATCGCTGTTGCTGTCAGTGTCGCCGTCGCCGTCACTGTCAGCAGTGCCTTCGCCGTCGCCATCGCTCTCGCTTTCGCCATCGCCGTCACCGTTGCCGTCATCGTCCCCGTCGCCGTTACTGTCAATGTTGTCATCACCGTCGCTGTTGTCATCACACACACACACACACACACACACACACATACACACACACACACACACACTCACTCACTGACTCACTCACTCACTCACACACACACACACACACACACACACACAACCCAGACAAGCTTGCTGATAACAGCTCTGCTGTAGGTGAAACAGGAATAGGGAGGGGTGGGGAAGGAGAGAGGGATGGGGAAGGAGAGGGAGGGGGGATGGGAGGGGGGGTGCAACTGAAAATCACCGTCGCTGTTGTTGTTCCCATCGATGTCGATGTCGATGCCATTGTCGATGTCAATGTCGATGTCGATGTCGATGTCGATGTCGATGTCAATGTCGATGTCGATGTCGATGTCGATGTCGGCGTCGATGTTGCTGTCGATGTCGTTGTCAACGTCAACGTCGATGTCGACGTCGATGTCGACATCGATGTCAACGTCGTTGATGTCGATGTCAATGTCGATGTCGAGATGGATGTCAACGTCGATATTCGACGTCGACGTCGATGGCGTCATCGATGTCGACGTCTCTGTCGATGTCGCTGTCGATGTCGCTGCCGCTGTCGCTGTCGCACATCGCATCACATCACATCACAGTGCATCACACCACATCACAACACGTCCCATCGCATTGATCACATTGCATCACATCACATGGCATCGCATTGCATCACATTGATTTGCATTGAGTCACATCGAATCACATCATATTCACATTCACATTCAATTCACATTCACGTTCACGTTCACGTTCACATTTACATTCACAGTCACAAGCACATTCATACTCGAGATAAAGAGAGAGTGAGTGAGTGAGTGAGTGAGTGAGTGAGTGATTGAGTGAGTGAGTGAGTGAGTGAGTGAGTGTGAGTGAGTGAGTGAGTGAGTGAGAGTGAGTGAGTGAGTGAGTGAGTGAGTAAATAAGGTTATAGAGAACGAAATAGAACTACAGTGTTGCTGTCGCTGTCGATGTCCACGTCGATATTGACATCGACGTCCACGTCGATGTCAATGTCCATGTCGACGTCGATGTCGACATCGATGTCGACGTCGATGTCGACGTCGATGTCGATGTCGACGTCAACGTCGACATTGATGTCGTTGTCGATGTCGCTGTCGATATCGTTGTCGATGTCGCTGTCAGTGTTGCTGTCGCTGTCGCTGCCACTGTGGTTGTCGCTGTGGCTGTTGGCTGTGGCTGTGGCTGTCGCTGTCACTGTCACTGTCATTATTACTGTCACTGTCGCATCACATCACAATCACATCACATTGCATCGCATCGCATCACAACACATCACATGACACCATACCATATCGCA
>SZWC01017241.1:36001-52267 GCA_023375785.1 Penium margaritaceum
CTCACACTCACTCACTCACTCACTCACTCACTCAATCACTCACTCACTCACTCACTCACTCACTCACTCTCTCTTTATCTCGAGTATGAATGTGCTTGTGACTGTGAATGTAAATGTGAACGTGAACGTGAACGTGAACGTGAATGTGAATTGAATGTGAATGTGAATGTGATGTGATTTGATGTGACTCAATGCAAATCAATGTGATGCAATGCGATGCCATGTGATGTGATGCAATGCGATCGATGCGATGGGACGTGTTGTGATGTGGTGTGATGCACTGTGATGTGATGTGATGTGTGACAGCGACAGCGGCAGCGACATCGACAGCGACATCGACAGAGACGTCGACATCGATGACGAAATCGACGTCGACGTCGACGTCGAATATCGACGTTGACATCCATCTCGACATCGACATCGACATCGACATTGGCATCGACATTGACATCGACATCGACAATGCCATCAACATCAACATCGATGGGAACAGCAACAGCGACGGCGATTTTCAGTTGCACCCCCCCTCCCATCCCCCCTCCCTCTCCTTCCCCAACCCTCTCTCCTTCTCCACCCCTCCCTATTCCTGTTTCACCTACAGCAGAGCTGTTTTCAGCAAGCTTTTCTGGGTTTTGTGTGTGTTTGTGTGAGTGAGTGAGTCAGTGAGTGAGTGAGTGAGTGTGTGTGTGTGTGTGTGTGTGTGTATGTGTGTGTGATGACAACAGCGACGGTGATGACAACATTGACGGTAACGGCGATGGGGACGATGACGGCGACGGTGACGGCGACGACGAAAGCGAGAGCGATGGCGACGGCGAAGGCAATGCTGACAGTGACGGCGACGGCGACACTGACAGCGACAGCGGTCGCGATGACGATGTTGACAATGACAGCGACAGCTTCATCACCCGCAATAGTATGGAATGTCATGGCAGTATGTAACTGTGTTAGTGTGTGGGACGTGTGGGGGTGTGGGGATGTATGGATGTGGGGGTGTGGTGTGGGTGGGTGGGGGTATGGAGATGTGTGGATGTGGAGGAGTGGAGCCTGTAGGAGAGATATGACTTTCCTCCCTATCCATCCTTCATGCTTTCCAGCCCTGTCCCTCCCTCCCACCCACCCACCTAATTTCCTCCCTCGCCCGCTCCCCTGCTCTCTCCCTCTCCCTCACCCTTCCTCCCACCCCCCTTGCATTCCCTCCTTCCCTTTCTCTGTATGCCATTGTCAATGATTCTGTCTNTAGGAGAGATATGACTTTCCTCCCTATCCATCCTTCATGCTTTCCAGCCCTGTCCCTCCCTCCCACCCACCCACCTAATTTCCTCCCTCGCCCGCTCCCCTGCTCTCTCCCTCTCCCTCACCCTTCCTCCCACCCCCCTTGCATTCCCTCCTTCCCTTTCTCTGTATGCCATTGTCAATGATTCTGTCTCACTCCCTCCTCCCCCTCCTTTGTCTTCAACTCTCCCTGCTTTCCTCACTCACTATGTGTGTGTGTGTGTGTGTGTGTGTGTGTGGGGGTGTGTGTGTGTGTGCGTGTGCGTGCGCGTTTAAGTTTGCTTTTGCGTTTGCGTGTGCGTATGCGTGTGCCTGTGCGGCTGCGGTCCCGACCGCGACCGCAAGTGCGATTGTGACTGCAACCGCGACTGCGACCGCCACTAACACTGCGACTACGACATCGACTGTGACTGCGACTGCGACTACGACTTTGACTGCCACTACGACTGCGATTGCGATAGGGGCTGGGACTGTGACTGCGAGTGGGACTGTGACTGCGACTGCGACTGCGACTGCGACTGAAACGACTGCAATTGTGACAGCGACTGCGACTGACACTGACCAATGACAATCATAGTCATTGTGTTATGACTGACCAATGACAATCATCGTCATTGTGTTATTACTGACCAATGACATCTTTCGTCATTGTGTTATCACCCACCAATGACATCTTTCGTCATTGTGTTATCACCGACCAATGAAAATCATCGTCATTGTGTTGTGATTCATCAATGTCTACAATTCTCAAACCAAAATCCTCCAAAAGTACATGGTGTACCACTCTAAGGAGCGAAGGACCCTGGCCACGGTCACTTTAAAGCTCTAGCCAGAGGAAACCTAGCAACATGGTACTTGTCCGAGTGCAATGTGAAAACCAAACCCCCCTCAATGTACATGGAACACCACCCTAAGGCGCGAAGGACCCTGGCCATGGTCACTTAAAAGCTCTAGCCAGGGGAAACCTAGCAACATGGTACTTGTCCGAGTGCAATTTCAAAACCAAAACCCCCTCAATGTACATGGAACACCACCCTAAGGCGCGAAGGACCCTGGCCACGGTCACTTTAAAGCTCTAGCCAGGGGAAACCTAGCAACATGGTACTTGTCCGAGTGCAGTGTCAAAACCAAAACCCCCTCAATGTACATGGAACACCACCCTAAGGCGCAAAGGACCCTGGCCATGGTCACTTTCAAGCTCCAGCCAGGGGAAACCTAGCAACATGGTATTTGCCCGAGTGCAATGTCAAAACCAAAACCCCCTCAATGTACATGGAACACCACCCTAAGGCGCGAAGGACCCTGGGCATGGTCACTTTAAAGCTCTAGCCAGGGGAAACCTAGCAACATGGTATTTGCCCGAGTATGATACTTGGAACAACTGTAAATGACCATTCATACCTGAATTTCAAAAGTCAATGCGCAACCCATGGATCGTCCTCCAAAATCCTCACTGGCTGACTATGAGTACTTGGTAAGTCAGGTGATGAGCCCAGTTGTTCGACTCTTTTTCTGGTTCAATGTTTTTTGCCCATTAGAATGAAGCATTAGTGTAAATTACATAACCACACCTAAGAGCCACATGAGGGCATGACATCAATGAGATAGCCAATAGTGTATGCTATTGTATAATGGGTTACTTTATGCATATAATTTTGCTATGTTCTTTACGTCGTGTCGCGTTGTGTTCTGTCGTGTCGTAACGTGTAGTGTCGTGTCGTGTTGTATCGTGTCATTTTGTATCGTGCCGTGTCATGTCTTATCGTATCGTGTCGTGTCTGTTGTGACGTGTCAAAACGTTTCGTGCATAGTCATGTCGTGTCGTGTCGTGTCGTGTTATGTTGTGTCGTGTCGTGTCATGTCATGTTGTGTCGTGTTGGACGTGTTGTGTTGTGTCGTGTCGTGTTGTTTTGTATCGTGTCGTGACATGTCGTCTCGTGTTGTGTCGTGTCGTGTCGTGTTGTGTCGTGTCTTGTCGTGTCGTGTCGTGTCGTGTCGTGTCGTATCGTGTCGTGTCGTGTCGTGTCGTATCGTGTCGTGTCGTGTCGTGTCGTATCGTGTCGTGTCGTGTCGTGTCGTATCGTGTCGTGTCGTGTCGTGTCGTATCGTGTCGTGTCGTGTCGTGTCGTATCGTGTCGTGTCGTGTCGTGTCGTATCGTGTCGTGTCGTGTCGTGTCGTATCGTGTCGTGTCGTGTCGTGTCGTATCGTGTCGTGTCGTGTCGTGTCGTATCGTGTCGTGTCGTGTCGTGTCGTATCGTGTCGTGTCGTGTCGTGTCGTATCGTGTCGTGTCGTGTCGTGTCGTATCGTGTCGTGTCGTGTCGTGTCGTATCGTGTCGTGTCGTGTCGTGTCGTATCGTGTCGTGTCGTGTCGTGTCGTATCGTGTCGTGTCGTGTCGTGTCGTATCGTGTCGTGTCGTGTCGTGTCGTATCGTGTCGTGTCGTGTCGTGTCGTATCGTGTCGTGTCGTGTCGTGTCGTATCGTGTCGTGTCGTGTCGTGTCGTATCGTGTCGTGTCGTGTCGTGTCGTATCGTGTCGTGTCGTGTCGTGTCGTATCGTGTCGTGTCGTGTCGTGTCGTATCGTGTCGTGTCGTGTCGTGTCGTATCGTGTCGTGTCGTGTCGTGTCGTATCGTGTCGTGTCGTGTCGTGTCATGTCGTGTCGTGTTGTGTCATGTCATTTCATGTTGTGTCATGTCATGCCATATCGTGTCGTGTAAAAAGTAGTCGTGAAGTGCATTATTTTACCACACCTTACTTGTACAATAGTTATCCATACCTACATTTTAACAAAAAATAGGCTTACCACCATGTAAAGTGCATGATTCATAGCCATATACGTCGACTTCTTTATCGTTTTGTGGTCATCCAAGCCCTCGAACTCGAAAACATTTGCATAATCAAGATAAGTTTGCATTAAAAGTGATAAAATAAGCATGAGCTTTTTTTACGTGGAAAATGCCAGAGGAGCTACATTGCAGCTATTGTGTATTCTAAAAACCTTATTAATGTGACTTTTGCATATTGCATGCAAAATGTATGACGATTATTCATGTATCTGGAATTCAAACTACTTGGAGCATAATTTCTATGTTTCATTTCTTATATCTTTCATTTACGTACATGAACATGCAACAAAGGGTTACATCTCATGAAATGCAAAATTCACAACCGGGAACATCGACTTCGCTAAATTGACGCTGTCCATGCTCATCCGGCTCGCTTCCAAGTCAACCACGACGGAAAAATTCGCACTACAGGACAAAATAGCGACGGGCTGCGAGGCAACCACAAATAGGTTACTATGTATCCCAAAAATCCCACACAAAACATAGAAGGTGTGCTCACATCCACGTCCGAGAGGCAGAATGGCACGCAGACAGTGCTCGCGCGTTAGTCTTGTAAGTCTGACGCGGCTGGCCACGTCAGGCCAGCCGCGTCAGACGGATGCTTCCTCGAACACCGCCCGTCGACGGTGTTCGAGACGGGCATTCTTCGAATTTAAGGATACGACATTCTCGTTCAACGATTTCCAAAGTACCACCTTAATCATTCATTTCAAAAAACCCATGCTCAAAAATCAAATTGCCCTAAATTATGGATTTGAAAAATAGGAATTTAAGAGTAGTACGGTAGGTCATTTCTGGTACCGACCTAATGAATTCATCAAATAAGGAAAAGTAAAATTGTATCGAACATAGAATATACGAATCTTGTATGTTCATCTCCAACTGAGGTTGAGGATTGACAAATCTAGTCTTCCTGATTGGCGTATTCATTCAAATAACAAGGTTTTAGAATTTTTATGTCTCATTCACCGCCCTATTTAAATAAGGGAACGGTGTGGTTTGAATGCCAGACACATGTTCTGAGTGGAGGAAAACAGATGTATTCAATTACATCTAGACCATCACTATCAAATGTTGTTACAACTCCCAGAGGGAATCCACCATATCCCTTTTTGTACGTCTTTTCAAGTTGTGGATGAGGGAAGTTGTACCCTCCTCCCCTGCAAATACCCATTATTTTGACATCTGCATTCTACCTACTAGGCCAACTATTGGATCTTGTAACGCTATCATACTTGGTCACGCTTTGAGATCAATTTTAAAACCCATTTGAGAGACTTAGTTCAAAGTCCAAGCTGTTGTCTAGCTCGCTCGTACTAGACAATGCTTTCTCGTCGGATCGACCACCATGCAGAGAAGGTCATGGCTAAGGGTGGGAATGTGTGAATTAGTGTGAGGTTTTGTCCCACCACTTTTGACTGTTCATCCATCTCATTCATGGATGGATGGTGGCGAGGGATGCTTAAGTGCAAAAGGACATAGAAAGTGTATTTAGAAGAAAAAGACCCAAGGACAAGTATGGGGTCCACGGATAGGGACGAGTGATGACTTTGTGAACGTGGGTGAAGACCTGAGGAAGCCTCGTCGAAGGTTGAGCAATGACGTCTGAAAGTGGGTGGGTGGGATTCCATTCCCCTTCCACCCATTCCCACCTGTGAACCATATTTCCGGATAGTTGATTGAGAAAAGGAGATTTCACATTTCGTTTTTGTTAAAAAGGAAAGAAGTTAAGGCCAAGTGTGATTCAACACCACTTAAGGGAAATGTGAACAGAAGGGGTTAAAAAAACACCCCACAAGAAAATCTCGAAGTCATCTACCAAAAAGAATCTAGACCAGTCAAAACAATGTACTTTTTGGTGCATAACCTAGTACATCACAAGTACTCTTGAAATGATGCACAAACGAAGGCCTCATGAAGATGGCTATGATGTGATATCTTTACGTGTGGCTCTGATGCTCAACATCATTCCAACCCCACCTCTAATCACCCTTGTCCATGACCTATGAATATGGGCCCCTATACATATAGAAAACAACAAGTTTATTGGCTACTACAACATCACATTTCAAGCATGGAGAATCTCCACTGATAAAGAGCCCAAGCCTTTTCATCCATACCACATACTCATGAAAAAGTACCAAGCAATAGAAATACCAAGAAGAATGGACCCTTGAAGAAGTTATGTCATTCCCGAAAACTCAATACAAACTTTAACCAAGACCCCACTTCTCCTCCCAAAACAAAAGGGTTTCATTGTAAAAATCATCACAACATGTATTCAAGTACCCAACGTACTCCACTCTCCACATCCCCCTAAAAAAATCTACACCTTCTATAACAATCATGCACCTTTTACAAACAGGCCCCAAATTCAACCACATCACCAAAAAGATACAAGACAGTTTCAAAATGATATGTAACACCCAAATCAACACTAACTCCCTTTTCCATCACCCATCCCCACCTCTCCCTTAGTGCCAACTCCTACGAGCAACAACTCTAAAAAATATGGATATGTGATTTTTTCATATGTTTTAAGAGACCTCTGAGAAACCTTACAATACTTGTATGTAGTAACATACTACGATACTTTGAAGAACAACTTAACCTCCAACTCTCCAGCCCAAATCAACAGAATAACCAAAAAGGGTTCGGTAACGATATACCCAGTTTTTGGAACTAAATAACTCATTTGCCCGTCGTCGAGCGAGAAATAACCTAGCTTCCCATCTGACGCCGCGACCGCCAGGCCAGTAACAAGGAAAAAAGGAAAACGTCGATGTCGAGGCACCATGTCATGCGTCGTCGACGCATGACATGATGCCTCTTCCACAATATCACAAACCCCAAAAAGGTAGGGTTTGTGAGACTTTATGCGGACATTTTTGGAATGTTTGCAAGGAGTTCGAGACTCCCCATGCTTTAAAATGGCACCTGCCGGGCCCGGGTACCGCGGGGCCCGGCAAGTGCCAGTTTAAAAATAAAACCCGAACCCTCCGAAATTTATCTTGAATTAGTTTGTTTTAGGTTTGTGGTTTCAACCAAAGGTTTGAAAGCTAAACGTCTTAGGGTTGTTTTCTGTTTCCTATCAGCCGATGCTGGATTTCCGGAGTCACCCTCGTCATCGAGGACTCCGGCCGATCGACGATCAACGACGAAAGTCGCTGATCGTGGACCTCGCAGGCCGACGATCGAGCATCGGCCGATCGACGGCTGACGAGGTGCGATTGGCGCCTCTCGTCCATGACCGTCGATTGGCCGGATGGCCATGACGATTTTTTTTTGCTCGGGCGTCGACGCATGCCGTGAGCGAGCATGATTTTGGACTGGGCTTTTCAGTTATTTTTCTGCCGGTGCTGGGCGGATCAGAGTCACACTTTGCGTTTTATGGGTATCTGAGCTATTTGGCCCTAACCAAAATGTACAAGCAACATGATCACACAATTCACTAACATTCCAAAATCTGGAGGATTGAAAACAAAAGTGTTCCATCACGTGTTGTCCTGTATCAAAAACTGAAATGCATGTGGTTCAACTGATCTAACATTTCCAAGGCCAAGTGCATCAAGTTATTGTGTAAAAGCTGTGCATGATCCCCAAACTACGGGTTCATGACCCGTGGCAAAGGCATGTTTAGGGGTGAGGGTGAGTGTGTTGGTTGTTGTCACAAACACACGCAAGTGCCCTCTTGTCTCCATTCATGCACACACCTCACCACTGCAGGTGATTGAACTGGATTAAGGCTCCCTGGTGCAAGACTGTGGTGCAGCATGAAGTGCACAGTGGAGGTGCCTCCATCAAGCTGCCAAGTGGTGGCTTCAGCACCAGCCTTGTCACAAGCCTTAGTTTAGTAATAACCTCACTTGCCAAAATGGGGAAACAACTTGTAGGATTGCATGATTGTTAGTTGATTGAATACTTGCATGTTCCTAGAGTGGTGAACCGGGTTGCTGATCCCTCGGGACCAGACGTCCGGCTTGTGCCGACGTGTGAGAAACCGCCTGGAGCTCGCTCGCTCCAGGGTCGGGTTTGATCCCAGGGTGGCGGCCGGGCCCCACGACGAGTGCCTCGCGTGGGTGGCCCGGTCAACTGGCTCTCACCACCTCGCTCACTACTTACTCTTGTCAAGCTGTGACTTAACTACTTGCACTTTTCTTAGTCTTGAGCGTTCCACGATCCATGGCGTGCTTCATTGCTTGCCACTCACTTGCTTGCTAGCATAGTGCTTGTGGCTACCTACTGGTATCAGAGCCAGAGGGCTGTCCCTCCCGCCGCGACGTCCTGGGACCTCATGAGACTTACGCGTGCCACTGCTAAGCGACGGGTGATCCCGCACAAGCCACAGCACGAGGCCGTGGCGGCCTAAGCAGCAGCAGCAACAGCCATTCTGTGCAGCCGCTAGCATCGCACTCGTGAACCTTAGCACGAGACCGTGGCAGCTTAGGCAGCAGCAGCAGCCGCCATTCTGTGCAGCCGCTAGCATCGAGTTACGGGTGATCCCGCACAAGCCACAGCACGAGGCCGTGGCAGCCTAAGCAGCAACAGTAGCAGCCATTCTGTGCAGCCGCTAGCATCGCACTCGTGAGCCACAGCACGAGACCGTGGCAGCTTAGGCAGCAGCAGCAGCTGCCATTCTGTGCAGCCGCTAGCATCGACCTGTGAACCTCCTTCGAGTCACAGCTAAGCCGCGGGTGATCCCGTGCAAGCCACAACACGAGACCGTGGCAGCCTAGGCAAGCAGCAGCCGCCGTTCTGTGCAACTGCTAGCTTCGCAACCGTGACTCACGGGGCACACTCCCAGCCTCGACCGTACCCCTCATGACTGTGGCAGACTAAGCAGCCGCCGTTTTTTGCCGCCGCTAACGTCGCACCCGTCACTCACTGGGACACCCTCTCAGCTTCAAGCAATCTGCTTGTGACATCACCGCCTCGTGGTGATGCCTACTCGGCCCACAGTGGTGATCACCATCTCTGCAGCATCACCCCTCCGCCGTGTACGCCTCCGTACGCACGACGGAGGCTTGGACCACATCCGGTGCGTCTCAACGCTGTGTGTTGCCTCGGCCTGGTGTGCTCATCTCACGTGCATCTTTATCGCTCAGCAGCCGTGACCTCACTTATGTCCCTCGCAGCAACAGCTCCAACCCTGCAGCCAGGCTTGACCCCAGCACACTCTCAAATACCTCGGGCTGCCATGAGGCAGCCCAGCATTCAGAACTCTGGCGTCTCCGCCTGAGATCGAGCCCGCCCCTCCGTCATCCACGGCAGCTCGGGACCGTGTACGCACTGACGAGGAGCTCGCGTACTACGAGGAGCGGGCAGAGAGAGAAGTGTGGTCGAGGGTGCATCGCAGCAGTCCGGGGTATCACCCCGGTGAAGACTACGATCCCGCTGATCACTACACGTGGGCGGACGCAAAGGACTACGCGACTCATTGCCAGTCGGCCGACGACGATTCTCCAACGTCGATGAACCAACCGGCAACGGCACCACAACGGGACCACCGACCTCTCCACTCTCTGGTAAGCCCGCCCATTGCCCATAGGACGCACCAGCAACACCGCCGTGCTGTTCCCCGTGGTGCAGCTCCACCTTCTGCAGCAGCAGCATCAGAAGCCTCCGCTCCGCGTTGTGCGGCATCTCTAGCCGCAACAGCTACAGAGCCCATCTCGTCCCCTGATATTCTTTCAGCACTGCATGCTACCCTTGCATCCAGCGCTGCCGTTGCCACTACCTTTGCAGCCACTGCATGTGCCGCACGTGCACCAGCCAGCACTGCTGCTGGTCGAGCCATTGACGCGTACACTGCAGCGGTTGACCAGGGTCATTTGGCAGCAGCTGCTGTCAACGTAGCTACTCAGATTGCTGCAGCAGCAAACGCAGTTGCATCCACCGCAGCCGCAACAGCCACAGCACTCTCTAGTGCAGTTGACTCCGCCAACGCCTCCACAACACAGGCAGCCTCTCTGTCCTCCTCATCACCGTCAGTCACTCGGCACATACAATTGTTGGTCTTGACCGCTGCAGTCATCTCCACTCTGTCAGGTGCAGCCCTGACAGGTGTAGCCTGCTTCGTTGTCACCACATCAGCTTTTGTCGCAGTCGTCGCCTCCTCAGTTGCTGCGGCACTGCCACCACTGTTCTCTCTGCACCGCCGTGCGTGGTGAGCTTGGCTTCTCTTGTTCTCCCGCTCTCTCTGCCTTTCCTGTATCGGTGTGTTCGTAAATTCAGGTTGTTGCCTTGCAGCGTATTTCCAACACCGATATCTTACATTCCCACGCCCACTGGGGCAAGGGAAACTCTGCCGAAATTTTATCGGCAGAGTCACGCCACTGGCACAATGCCAGTTGACGATGACCAATACACAGCACTGCATGCTGAGCTTCAGCGTGAGCGCACTGCATTGCAGGCAGCTCTCAGTGCTCAGCGCGCTGCTGAGGAAAAATTGCGGGTTGAGCAGGCTGACCAAGAGACATTCGCCGATCACATTGCTGACTTGGTTCTGAATCGTCTGCAGTCCACATTGCGTAGCACTCAGTCCGCTAGCATTGCTGCAGCGTTCTCCACCTCTCCCGCTTCCGCTTCCACTGCCGCTGGCACATCTTCCTCTGATCCACTTGCAGTCGCCGCAGCCGCTGGCGCTGCTGCAGCCAAAGCCCTTGCTCCATCAGTGCAACGCAAGCCTGACTTTGATTCCACTCCACCCCATTTCACCTCCAATCTTACTTTTCACTCTTGGGAGGTTCGTTTCAGTGCCTGGGCGCAAGGGGAACAACTCTGGGAATACTACCATGCACCAAATCCCTCAGCTGTTCCACCTTTTGTGCCAATCGATTCTGAGTCGGCACGAGCAGTCCGTGCCCTCATTCGCGCCGGACCAGACGATCTCACTGATGAGATCGGATCCTACAATGCTGACACTGCACGCCGCACCCCCGCTGACCCGGTTGGGGCTTATGCCCTGATCAAGCGGCATACGACAGTCACTGGACATGCAGCACAGAGAGTCCTCACCGTCCAGTTCAACACGCTCTCCATGCGTGCTGACGAGACTGCTGACGCCTATTAGGCTCGCAGTCTGCGACTGCTGCGTGACCTCGGCAAGGCCGTCCCAGGCCAACTCCCTGCTATTCTCTCCATCCTCAACGGCCTCATCCCTGAGCTCAGCAACATCTTTCGCGAAGTGAAGGCCTCAGAGCTGGAGCGTCTTGCGGCGATTCCTATTCCCGCCGACGCACCCCCTGGAATTGGCGCCTTATGGGAGTTCACCTCCCAGCGTCTTACCGACTGGTGGAGCTCCTTGCAGAACAAACGCATTCACCGCGCAGCCGTTGCAGCAGCAGCCACCGCACTTCCCTCCTCCTCCACCTCCTCAGCCTCCAGCTCGTCCTCCATCTCCACCTCTGTTACTACTGCCACCTCTCTTGCTTCCCAAGGGGGTGGGCGTGGTGGAGGGGGTGGCAAAGGTAAAGGCCAAGGGGGTGGCTCTGGCATTGGCGGGCAGGGGAAGGGTGGCAAAGGTCGCGGTTCTGATAGCACCGCATCCCCCTCTTCCTCCTCCAGCACTGTCACTTGCTGGAACTACGGCGCCGCTGGTCATGCGGCGCCCAAGTGCCCTGCACCATCAGATGATACACGCCTGGCCTCCGCCATGCGTGCTCACTGGGCACGCTCTTCAGGGTCTGGTGGCGGCTCTGCCCGCTCCTCCACCTCCGCGGGGTCCAGTCGTGGCTCGGCACACGCTCCTTCTCCATTGTCTACAGCAGCTGCCTACAGCACTGCCCTCTCTTCACCTTCTCCATCCGCACCCTGGGGTTGGCCCCCGGGGTTTGGAGGCCCTGTCTACTTCGGGCCTCCCTCTGGCTTCTACTCACCTCCAACATGGGCTTCCTCCACCCCTGGTCCCCAGCTACCCTCCTCTACCGCACTCATCACCGGACCACCTGAGGACGACCGCCAGCTGGACTCTGCGCTCTCTCACGCCGTTCACCAGCGTCACCTCCGTGATCAGGGAGGTGAGAGTGTACGTTCGGTTGAGGNCACGCTCCTTCTCCATTGTCTACAGCAGCTGCCTACAGCACTGCCCTCTCTTCACCTTCTCCATCCGCACCCTGGGGTTGGCCCCCGGGGTTTGGAGGCCCTGTCTACTTCGGGCCTCCCTCTGGCTTCTACTCACCTCCAACATGGGCTTCCTCCACCCCTGGTCCCTAGCTACCCTCCTCTACCGCACTCATCACCGGACCACCTGAGGACAACCGCCAGCTGGACTCTGCGCTCTCTCACGCCGTTCACCAGCGTCACCTCCGTGATCAGGGAGGTGAGAGTGTACGTTCGGTTGAGGAGGGCCTTGCGTGTGCTGTTGACTTGTCTCTTCGTGGACCCCCCCGGGTCATGTTCAGGGGTGTCCCCCAGTTGACGTCCCATGGATTGAGGAGTGGCAGTCGTACAGTCTCCCTCGTTGCCTTGCCGCTTGTGGTCAGCACCTCTTTCCTCGTCCTGCCATTGCCGCTGTGAGTCGTGACCCTGCGTCTGTCTGTGTGATGGGTGGCTTCTGGATTCTTGATTCAGGGGCCACCAACCACATGACTTCCTGTCGTTCAGCGTTTGTGTCGCTGGGTCCTGTTGGTTCTGTTCGCTTTGTACGCACTGGCTCTGGCCACCTTCTCCCTGTCCAGGGTGTCGGTGTCGTCCGTTTCGTTGGCCCTAGGGGGGAGCTCTTCCTCCCTGACATTCTCTATGTGCCCGCTCTTGAGCTCAGTCTGCTGTCTGTTACGACACTCGACGACCAGGGCATGGAATTCTCATCCAGTCGGGGTATTGCCTCTGTTATGCATCGCAATACTGGTTGTGTCTTACTACGTGGCACTCGCTGTGACCGCTTGTTCCGCGTGCCCTCGTTTGCACCCCATCCCTCCACGACTGCTCTTGTTCATGTGGCTCGTTCCCTCACTCCTGCACATGCGCAGTTGCTCCATCGTCGTCTCTGTCACATTCACACTGCCGCCATTGACAGTCTGCTTCGGGACATTCCTGCGAATGGCCTTGATGCCGACACGTTCTCTGCACCCTGCCCCACTGACTGTCTTGACTGTGCTCAAGGCAAAATGCAGCTCTCCCCATTCTCCACGTCTGAGTCTCGCACGTCTCACCCACTTGATCTCTTGCACGCTGACGTCATGGGACCTCTTGCCCATGACACCCTTGGGGGTGTCGGTCGTTATGTCCTCTGTCTCACAGACGATTTTTCTCGCATGTGCTGGGGTTTTGCCCTTCGGCAAAAGAGTGACATCTGTCCCGCACTTGAGTCCTGGCTACCACAAGCTGAGCTGGCCTGTGGTCGCCGGCTCAAAGTCTTTTGCTGTGACCGTGGTGGCGAGTTCATGGGTCCCACCGCTCGCTTTCTCACCTCTCGTGGGGTGTGTATGGAGCCCTCTGCCCCCTACACACCCCAGCAGAATGGTGTCTCTGAACGCTGGAACCGCACCCTCGCTGATGGTGTTTGTACTCTCCTCAGCAAGTCCTCCCTCTCTCCTGTCTTCTCCTTCGAGGCCATGTGCTACATGACCTGGGTGTGGAACCGTGTCCCACACGGTCCCCTTCCTCGTCACGTCACCCCCTTTGAGCGCTGGTACGGTCGCTGTGCTGACCTCCGTCTGGCTCGTGTCTGGGGCTGTGTGGCTGCTGTCTGGTTGCCAGAGGACTTCCGTGATGGAAAACTGAGTCCTCGTGCTCGCCTCTACACGTTTCTTGGTGTCTCTGCCATGTCTAAGGCGTGGCGCTTCTGGGACCCCGACCGTTCCCGCGTCATCGAGTCGCGTGACGCCCTCTTCTTTGAGGATGTCTTCCCCCGTGACTTGTCCCATGTCCCTCCTCCGTCTTCTCTCTCCTCGCTTCGTCGGCTTGGGGGGAGTGGGTCTGTTCCAGCCTCCGATCTCCGTGCGTCCACGTCTCCCTCTCACACAGCGTCCCCTGTTGTCACTCCCACGGACAGTGACGAGGACTCAGTCTCNTCTGAGTCGGGGGCCTCAGTGCCCTCCCCGGAGTCCGGGTCACCCCTGTCCTCAGCCGGCAGCCCTGTGTCTTCGCCGTCTACCGCCGTTCCCGAGTCCTCACACTCGGCGCCCACTCCTGCACAGTCCACTGCCCACTCTACTCCCACCTCATCTCCTGGCGCTGTAGTTTCTCCGGTGCTCGACACCACCGCAGGCGACGCGCCTCAGGCTCAACTCCCCTGTCCAGAGCCTTATACTCGTGGGGGGAGACTTCGTGCTCTTCCTCCTTCTCAGTCCTCTCAGCCCTCCTCTTCTAGGGCGCCTACTGAGTCTCTCCTGGCAGGCTCGTCCACTGCCTCTCAACGAGTCACCCGCTCCAGAGCCTCATCCTCCACAGCTGGTCCCTCAGTGCGCCCCACCGGCCTTGATGCACTGGGCCTGTCTGTGAGCGTTGTACACCCAAACTTTGCAGTTGGCTATGCTCTTGTAGCCCACGAGTTTCACAGTGCCCTTGAGTCTTCTGTCGCCGGTTATGTCGCCGCATGCTTTGCGGCCGCTGGCCTCCCCACTCTCCCTCCTGAGCCACCACTGTCCGGCAGGCTCGTGAGGCAGCAGACGCTGCCCTCTGGGAGAAGGCCATGCAGGAGGAGCTCACAGCCCTCCAAGACCATGGATTCTTTGAGCTAGTGGATCTGCCTACAGGTCGCAAGGCAGTCTCCGCCCGATGGGTTCTTCGGCGTAAGCTGAAGCCCGATGGAACAGTCGACCGGTACAAGGCACGTCTCACAGCAAAGGGGTTCTCCCAGATCCCCGGCGTTGACTTTGATGAGATATACCACGGCTCGAGCACTTTTGAGTCTCGTCGCCCAGCACGACTGGGAACTGGAGCAGATGGATGTCAACAACGCCTTCTTGCACGGGAAGCTCGATGAAGAGATCTACATGATACAGCCCCCGGGCTTCACCGATGGCACGAGCAAGGTCTGGCGACTGCGCAAAGCCCTCTATGGGCTCAAGCAGTCGCCGCAGTGTTGGAACATGGAGATCTCCTTGACTCTCGAGCGGGGAGGTTACCGTCGCAGCACGGTTGATCTAGCGCTCTTCTTGAGCACCCCCTCAGAGCCGTTTGTGGCGGTGTTGGTCTACGTTGATGACCTGCTCATTGCCTCACCCAGCCCGGCAGTTGTCCAGACAGTGAAAGACCTGCTGCAGTCTGCATACAAGATGAAGGATCTAGGTCCTGCACGGGTGTTTTTGGGGATGGAGCTTGAGTGTGATCTTCAGCGTCACACCCTGCATGTGCACCAGGCTGAGTACATACGCACACTAGGGGAGCGTTTTGCTCCTTTGCTCGCAGACATCCCCACCGCGTCCACACCGATGACTCCAGCAGGTCAGCGTCTGCTGAAGTCACTGGACTCAGCACAGTTGGGGGAGCCTGTCGACGTCACCGATTACCTCAGTGTTGTCGGCTCCCTCATGTATCTCGCCACCACCACTAGGGCAGACGTGGCCTTCGCGGTCAATTTCCTTGCCCAGTTCTCCCAGCAGCCTCGACAGAAGCATCTCGAGGCCGCACTGTGCGTCGTCCGCTACGCGTTGTCCACTGCACGCGTAGGACTCTGCTACCGTGCTCAGCCCTCTGTAGTCGTTGACGGCTACACAGACAGCGACTGGGCACATGATACAGATGCTCGCAGCTGTACTGGTTACATCTTCCTCGTCGGAGGGACTGCTGTCTCTTGGAAGAGTGGAAAACAGGGTTGTGTTGCCAGGAGCTCCAGTGAAGCAGAGTATGTGGCGCTGGGTGCAGGTACGTGTGAGAGTGTTTGGCTGTCCCGCCTGTTGCAGCAGTTGCGTGTTCCCATTCATTGCATCACCCTACGTTGTGACAACCAGAGTGCGAAGGCGATTGCTGAGCACGATGGCATGCATCACTCTCGCACTAAGCACATCAACATTGAGCATCACTTTGTACGCGAGCGCATTGCCGCTGGGGAAGTTCAGGTTGTCTGGGTCGACACTCGTCAACAGCGTGCAGACTTTCTCACCAAAGCGCTCAGCAGTGGAATGTTCAAGGCGGCCGTGCATGCTGTTGGCTTGCTGCGCTCTCGTGATGCCGCCGGTTGATGTGAATCCTGTGATGTTC
>SZWC01017242.1:21944-59959 GCA_023375785.1 Penium margaritaceum
ACGAAGGGAAAAAAAAAGGGACTACGAAGCCCCTCTGCTGCAGCTGCAGCGAGCAGCTGCTGCAACACGCAGCAGCTGCAGCAGCAGCACCCAGCTGCAACAGCGAGCTGCAGCAGTAGCAGCCACAGCAGCTGCTGCAGCTCGCAGCACGCGCAGCACCAGCTGCAGCAGCAGCAGCAGCAGCTGCTGTGGCTGCAAAGCATCATCTAAATACGTGATTTCTCCTTCCACATTAATCGTGACAGATTTCTGAGGTTTTAATTTAGATTATAGTGATAGATAATGACTCGTTATGGTGGTTGGATCTAGTTATGGAAAACATTCAATCCATAGATCGACATAGAGACTGTGTGCACCAATGATACTCTTATGTAACTGCTTCAAACTATATACGAAACACATGTTACCCTACGGATCTGTAATTTACATTTTTTCAAAACTCCTATTTATGTGTTTCTTACTTTCGATTATGGTTTTTGGCCCTAGAGTTATTTAGGTAGGCATTTTTGTTTCGTCTGACAAAAAAACAGGATCCTGACTTTCGACGTAGATGGTGTTCGAATCCGCCGATGCAGGTGGCGATGTCGAGCATGGCAGGTCTGACGAGGCGGCTTTTCCGTTTCTCGCGGAAATCCGCCTTGTCAGACTGTCGCATCGCTGTGGGCGACCTCTTGGGTTCAGTCCACAAGCCGGACGTGACCTGAAGATTTCAGGAAAGTATTCATAGCACGAGATCCTAACAACATTTTGAGAGAAAGATAAAGTAAACACCCGGCTTCCCCGTGGTTTCTTTTTTTCCCACCAGATTGGAATTATTTAGGTGGTACCTAACTAATTAGACAAGTTTAAATTTTATTTGAGCACAATGGACAAAAAAATATTTAATATCAAAGTTAAAGATCAATGGGGTATTGACTTGGAGGCCAAGATACAGACCACCAAACATGCAAACAACTTTGCAACCTCTTCTACAATAGGGAAATCCAATTTTGAGGTATTATGTGGCAAACTATGCTCAACCCCAACAGGTTTACAAAGTTTAATGAACAGGCTAGTATTCAGTATACAAAGCAAGACTGGGAGAGCACGTTGGATGCAGCTTACCGTATGCTTGTAACGACTTAGGAAGCCACGGAGTAAGCAATGGACAAGCATTGGTTGGAAACCAAACTCCACATCAGTGATTACGTCCTACTCAGCTTGGCAAACGTCATTGTATGGGGACTTGAATGGGAAAATCTCAAACAGAAGTGATTGGCCGATTTGCACTGTAATAAATGCAAACATTGTTCGCTAAAAAAACCTGACTTCTAGAGATCACGGCTATCCGTGATCTCCTTTGCCATACTCAAATACTACCGAGATTCCAACGAGGACTTTCTCGACAAAGCCGAACATCCAGCACCACGTGTGGAAGTGGACGATTTTATGGAGAACACGTTGCTCAGGTTTCTCAAGTCGCTGATGGACATTGATAAACCGATCGAAAAATATTTTAGCCGGCATTGACCTTCTTCTCAAAACGTGCCAGGATGTCACAACTAATTTGGGGGAAAGTGTTGCATCCTCACATACACGAGTCCTTAATCTCCATTTGTGGGCAGTTATGACCTTACATTCATGGCCAAGTGCGTGTCGACCTCCAGATTTTCATACCATTTGAGGAAATTTTGCCATGTCCTTTGGCTTCTAGTCTTCCGTTTTGGAAGGTTGTTATAGGATCGATAGAAGTATCATGAAGCATATTGTTGTCTTGGGCCTATCCCCTGACTTCTTGATGGTTTTTCTTAATTCAGCCTCTCATAGAGTGGCATCACATGTGTCAATCGACTCGAGCACGTTGGATCCCAAGCATGCCTCATTCTTGTTGACACTGCCGTATGCATGCTCTTGTCATCAAATTATGTTTTCTGCTAACTTCAAGATTCCCAACTGTCATATTTCCTCTTATCGTCTCCTGCTCGTCATTTACACCTTCTACCTATGAACCACCCATGTCCCACTCGGCTTAACATATAGAACAATGTGCATCTCAGTGCAAAATTAGATCCATTTTTTCCAAGGTGGGCCCCTGAAACCCACTTGTCTAGTTATGTGTTCAATCCAAGAATCCGTGCATTGAACTACCCAGCTGCTCGATGATTTCGATGTTAAATATTTTGACCTAGTTGAAAGTCGCCGAATTTGATGTGCTCGTCGAATTCAAGGGACTACTGAGTTATCATTGAATGTGGTTCGTCGAATTCAAGAGTCTACCTATTTTGGGGCTGGGTGCCACTGCTGCTTTGTTTGGGTGTGAAAGAAACAGGAAAAAAGTTATAGACGAGTGTGAAAAAACATTCGGCGATTTCAGGTACTCTTACTTTAACGTTGTGAAAACTTGGATAGTCAAACATTCGAACATCGAGCGAGATTGTGGCAAGAGTATATTTTTTTTCCGCACAGTGAGCCATATACGCAAGGCACATGAGAAATCCTTGTCTACGAAATCCTCCTCATCACATGCCTCGTCATGGAACAGCAGCTCGCCGGCGTATGGGGCTGCATCACGACGGAATGCCGGATCAAATTCACGAGTGAAACCCGAGCGAGCCCATGCATTTTTGAACCTGGGCACCGCCTCATGGATGTAGTCCCATGCATGGACGAACCATGCGCATGCCTCCTCCTTGAGGTCTTTCATGCCGATGTGCATCGTCCCCCCCTCACGACTACGCTCCGCACCCCACATCGAAAAAAGTTCTTCCAGTTTGTTCGTTAGCGGGCGAATGATGCCCACGTCAGCAGGCTGCGCTTTCGATGTGCATCCTGCAGGAATGTGAACAGCGCGCATGAACTTGAAGTTGTCCTGCAGCCAGAGCTGAAAAGAAGCGGATGCGTGCGGACGCCAGGTGTCGAGCACGAGCAGCAGATCTGCCTTGCCCTCGCGGAACCCCAGCGCCGCACACGTCCGCTTGTAGTACGGATGGACGATGGTGCGAATCCACTCTTTTGTCGTGTCGGAGTTGGCCCAATGGGAGGGCGTGCACGTCAGGTTCCAACCAGCGTCAATGAGGGCCTCGGCGTGGACTCCACGTGGAAGACAGCGAGAGGTCTTCCCGCCGAAAATCAGCAGCATCGGCAGGAGTTCTCCAGTCATGGACGATGTGACAAGCGCGGTGATGGCACGTTTGTCCTCGAGGCCCACGATCTGGATGTCCTCGGACCCCGTAGGCGCGTACATGTGACCTGCTGAGGGAAGAAGCTGGATGCCGGTGTGATCCCCATTTAGTACCATGAAGGGTTTGATGCCGTACAGGTTCACCATGCATGCTGCATGGCGATGGAAAGTAAGGATATTTTTCTCGTAGTCATCCGGCACTTTCGGTGCAGCAATAGTTCCATTACGCCACGTCCACCCAAGCTCTCTCTTTATAAAACGACGGACCCACGACCGAGCAAAAGCAAGTGTACCCATCCGTTCGAGCTCATCTGGGGCGTGCCGAGCAATGACCCCACGAATCTCGCGACGGATGATCTTTGAATTTAGGGCATGTCCAGCCGACCGAGCATCCCGGAGCGTCGATTTAATCTCATGGACGATTGCAGGGTGTTTGTTGAGCCAAGCACTTTTACCCTTGCACCCATATTTCTATTTTTCCTCCCGAATAGGCGCAGACGGTGCACAAGCAGTAGAAGCAAGCACTGCACCCTCGTACTGCTTCTTCACTACTTTTGTACCACCCACAAACCATCCTGCCACTGTGCTAGGTGCAAGTCTGTCATACACTGAGTAACCATCAGGAGTCCTAAATGTTTTCCTAAGATGCATAACAGCGGCGTAAGCCGTCAGATGAGACTTGTACGCCTTGAAAATTGTCTTGAAGTGTCCGCTACCGAACCAATCACAGTAGCGGCCACACTTCTTTGAAGTTGCGGATGATGCAGCTGATGTGGACGTCGTTGACTCGGAGAGCTGCACCGCGAGGCAGTCCATGTCGGTCGAGTCATCTGACGACTGCTCCTCCGTCCCACTTGACGTTCCGGACTCCGCCGATGACGCTGATGGGCTGCTCGAAACGGCGTGCACCACGGGCAACTTCGGGGAAGTAATGACAACCGACCCCGAGCGCTGCCTGAAGCAAGGAGGAGATTTGGAGGGCGCAAATGCATCGTCGAAAGCCGTGCCCTTGTTGATGTTGAAGCGTTGAGGAGGGGGTGTAGAGTCCACAAGTGCTTTACCCTTCTCGGCCGCTATAAAACGACGCGCACGAGGGGGAGAGAGGGAAGAAGCAGCTCGTGGAGCAGCAGCAGATGACGTGCTTGCTCCGGGCGCGTAGTTCGTGAACTTCCGAGGGGGACACGGCATCAACGTGGAGTTGCACGCCTTGTCCTCCACCAGAGCAGCGGGTAGGGACAGCGGAGACTCCACGTACGTGCCGACGAAGTCGGCATGCATGCGCGGAGCCTCTGTGTTGTCCGAAGTCAGCTTCGTCACCTTCCGCGGACGTCCCACAAGTCGTCTCGTTGGCACGGGGCGTGGAGGAGGACCTTGACGAGCGGCCTCGTGCAGACGACGAGTCCTCTCGTCGGCGGACACCTTCTTCAAAAACCGGTCCATGGTGGATGAGGGAAGGAAGAAGTTGGGTGTAGGTCGACAATGACGTGTGTACCTGCTCTTGCCCACGGCCTCCATTTCTTTATGAAGGCATGCAGGCCTTAGGCAAGGGCAGGTCAACACTTAGCACGTCCTTATTGCATACGCTCCTACGGCCACCTTCATTGACGCGGTGACGACCGTTGGGCTAAGAATTTTTTTCCGACTCGATGTGTGCGCGCGCACTTGCAAACGGTCGCACGACGTTGAAGTTAACGAACACGAAGAATTTGACCCCGACCGCTCGTCAAAATCAAAGGACCATGCATAAGCTGCTCGACAAATTTAACGGAACACTAATGTGATTAAACCCTGGTCGAAATCAAGGATTCCTAAATTCTAAAAAAACCCATCGTCGAAATCAACGAGCAGTAGGGTAGTTGGTCATCTAAGAGCACAAAGATTGACAAGCACAAAAATTGGTTTAGTTATTGATGGAGGCTGATTTTCATGCGACATCATTTGGAGTGAATACTAGCTGGTATACTTATAGGCGATAGGGGTCAAATCCGCCAGGTTCGTTCTTGCATTTCCCGCATGTCAAATGGGGTCAAACCACACACCCTCCATGCAATGGCATTGCAAATGTTCAAACGAATGGGAGCTAGCACCTATTAGTTCACCAACTGAGCCACGGATGGTCATGTTAATACATGTTGCTGGTGATTAACCGGCAATCAATCTGCACCACAATGGATTCGGTTTGGTATCAATTCATTGTATGTCGTGCACTTGTCCATCACATAAGACATACAAGCGCCACCATCCTTGAGCTTCTCCGTGAACTCATCAGCTCCGTCGTCCTCCATCTTGTCTCTTGTCTAACTCATTGCCAAATGCATGATTGTGGATTCCTTGCACATCATTCTATGCTTGAGCTTTGGAGCGATCACCGCACAAGGCTGCACAACATGACCAGGATCATAGTGGCAACATGGCATGGCATCATCATGTAAGTAACTACTTTGTCCTTGTTACGAAACAATGAACTTGTTGTTGATGAAAATGTACTAAATTATCTCGCAGTGTTTGCCATGACATGTCATTTTGGTAGTGATGGAACAGTTTCAACTAGGGGTAGCAACAGGTTTTCGAGTTTTGCAAGACGTCGTACATTCTCTCCTTGACATCTCACCATTTTTCATGCGCCAGGCTCACGTTAGAGACTCTGGGAGGCTGGCTAGATTACCTGACATCGCTTGAAGATTGTATAGGAGCCATTAATAGGACTTGTAACCCATTCATGGTTACCCGCTATTGACGACCGGAATTCATTAATCGACATGCTGAAGAGACGTAGAACATTCTTGCCACATACATCCCAGATCCACGGTTCACGTTTGTCACTCTTGGATGCGAAGGTTTGATCCACAATACACAAAAACTTAAATTTTGGCTTTGTTGGGGTTTTGTTTTCTACCACCCGGAAAACACCCTATAGTAGACGCACAATTTCCAGAAGGATACAACCTCATGCCTCTATATGGAGGAGTAGGATACCATGTATGGTTTTTTTTTCATAGTGAGCTTTGTCAGGGAGACACGTAAAAGCCTCCAATGCACGTTCATTTGATTGTCAACTGAACAGGAATTTTGAAGGCTATGTTTAGAATTTAGCATGCATTACCAAGTTACATCTTGGTGTTTTAGTCATAAACTATGACTCATGGTTAGTGCTCTCTTGTTTCTTGATGCATCATTTAGTTCAAGAGAGGTAGGACGTATCATTATTGGGGCAGGCGGATAGAAAACCATCGGGAAACAAAGTGCTTATTCTAGCATGTGTTTGTCTAGCATGCTGCCAGCACGAGGACATTCCTCAATCAAAATTTGAGGAACTCCATGCATGTCGTTGAATCTCCTCCCGCAAGTTGCTTCTTCATTTGTCTACTTATTGTACACTTCAATTTCATTCTATTCCTTTTATTCTCCCTCCTCCTTGCCTTCCTCGTCTCCCTTCCATTCCTCATTGTGAACATGATACCATCGAGTGTGCACGAGTACCATGTTAGGCACACACGTACGTATGTCACCGTTTAAGTAGACATACAATGTGCACATCTTGTTGTCTTTTTGAAACACATCAAATCATTTCATCTTGTCATCATCATCCAAGCCTTATTCATTACTCACATCTTATACTGCCATGCCGCATGGTATCTCATACCCTTGTTGCATATTGGACAATCTAGTTGACCTACCGACTTAGCTTATTTTGCAAGGTTATATGCCGTGTGGTCAAAACCGTTGCGTTAAACATTGTTTGAAATACCATATACTTGAGCCTTGTCCATTTCTTCCATCGCACACACCTCCTCTTAGCTAATAACCTTTCCATCCCCTCATTTGTCATGAATCCACCTTCTGGCCGCGATGTCAAACAACTCTATATGCGTGTCCTGAAGCCTTGCAACCATATGATTTGTGTGATTTGGAGAATCCCAGGGTTTTTTGTCAAGTTTAACTGTTTTTCTCTTGGGTTTGATCGCAGCGCTTTCAATCCAACTGATGTAATTGTACACTGTGTAGCCCATTTGGCAAGGTTGTTGGAGTGGTCCATTAATGGTGGCTCGATGTCCAAACTATCACCAAATTGTGGCATGACTTTTATCGTGCATGCAGGTACATCATCCGTTAGTTTTGTGGAGCTCGTATGCATACTACAGTGCCAATGATAACATCACAGCGCCCCCCTCATGTATCTAACAGCTTTTTCACAAACCACCAGTAGCCGTGGATGACACGTTGATTTAAGAAGGGAACATAAATTAGCTGGGTACGTAGAGTGACACAGATTGGCTGTCGGTGTCGGTGTTGTTGTCTATTGCCACGTCAAGTACTAGTTTTGCTACCACATATGGACTGTCAAGGCGTTTTTCATCCCAAAGTGGCAGAGCAGGCACGTGCGTGCCTCGTATGTTGCCAGTCTGGTTGTTGCTGGCCATTAACATATAGCTTAAATCATATTTTGTATGCTTCCGATGTAAGGAAGCGTGGAACGTACCCATACAAGGTCGCTCAAGCACAACTATATTGTTCCCATGTTCAAGCCAGTGCAATCGCTACACAAATGTGTTGGCTGGATGAGCCAGGTTGATTGTACTGATGATAGTCATAATGGAAGCAATCACGGCTAATGGGAAGCTGATGGTTGACGGCGTGTTCGCAAAGGAGGACAGGAGTGGTCTATTGTGGTTGGGTGATTGATGAATCAGGAGCTGACGAGAGTGATGTGTGGTGGACAACATTGTAGCATCGGCCATGTACACATGCACACAGGAAGGGAGTTTGACAGACCCGACCATGCAGCGACATGTGGCAAGTCACTTATTTGAATGTTAAAAGCTCCAACCAAAATGTAACCAAAGAGGAATGAAAGCATGTTGATACATCGACGCCGTCCAAGCCAGACCATTCAACTTTCAATTAATAGCCTAAGATACCAGGTAAGTAGGCAGACACTTGACGCAGTGTGGGCATTTATTCCATCTAATTCAACTAGTTACCTAATTTTTTGCCCGGAAATGCCCACATCACTAATTGGCTTGTTCTTTACTGCGTCAGATCCTAGCCCTTCCATTGTAACCTCCTCAGACCACACGTCTAGCTACCTTTGCAACAGCTTGCCATTTGCACCATCGCGAGCGTAACCAATGGTGCACCTGGAAGTTGTTGGAATGCGTTACAAACAACAGGTTCCAACATAATAAGAAGGTGTCACTCACCTTCTCCACCTCCTTGGTTGATGAAATGCTGTGGGTTATTCAGTTTGATCGAATTTAACATTTGTTCTTAAAATGAATCATGCATCCACGCGCAATTAGGGAACAAGAACAGACACTATATCCTAGGTTTGGAGGTGTTAATGTTCTCCACGCTTTGCATTCACGACCAGTTGAGGTACGTATGCGAATGTGGCTTGTGGTCATGGTCTTTGATCGAGGGCAAAGTATTTGCATTTGGATGGCAAGGATCACGCGTCATTTGTTAAATGAATGTCCAACAATGACAATCGATGGTTGGGCATCTGTTTGCATTTGCTGGGTGTTCATTAGGAGTTCGTTTGACATTGGGTTTTCTTGAAAATGTTACAACAAGGATGGACACGCCACAGTCTGATCCGCGATGACACGGAAGCTCTTGATCTGATGGTGGGGGTTATGTTGCTCAAAGGAGTTGCACTATGGAAATGTGCCGACCATGTTGCACTCTGGGCATGCCATCGATGTCCCGACTATTGTTGGACTTGCCAATGATAAACCACGAGAATCTAACAAAGATGATACTGACAAAAGAAAAATGAGTGCTTATGGGTGTGAACTATGCCGGCCCTCTACACCAACCCAACAATCTAGGCGCTCTCCAACCAACATGCTTTCTTATGGTCCCAATTTGCACCCAAGCAAAACACTAGGCAGCATTGCAACCCCGCCCAACTCGTAGATACACGACTCCACAAACATTTGGTTGCGTATATAGTACAGCCATAGGGCGTTGTGGCACTGGTATCCACTTGACGGAAGGATTGTAGCTCCCATACCAATGAGTTGACATGTTTGTGCCCCGTATCCAACAGTTTACAAAACTTGTCACCATATCCGCCTCACTCGGTGTCCTCAATCAGCAATATGTGTCGCAGATTAAAGATGGCAAGGAGTGTCATGGTCGCTCAATCAGGACCTCCCTCCCTCACGAGATTGCAATGGAGAAAAAACGGTACCCCAAATTTCCAATCTGCTCACTTGACGCACCCCACCCCTGATTTTCATGTAGACCTTTGATGAAATCGTACCTAACTATTACATCAGGGGTTTAGGGTTTTCTTTTTTGATAGGCACCTGTTGAGGCCCAAAGAAGCGTGGCCCATCAGGGCCCCTTTCAATGCATGGGGAGTTTCAGAACCCACTCACAAACCAAACACAACAACCCCCTTCGAGTCATCACAAACATATTCGAAGAGGGGATTGTAACTGTTTGTCAAGAATGATGAAGTCACAACTCTGACATTGCACACATGCAACGTTTAACTTTTGATAAGAAAATATTATGTTGGAAAGATTGTTTATGCTGTATGACTTGTGGGTAACGCAGTTTTAAAGACCAAAATGGTGCATATGGTACATTGAATCTTAAAGAGGACAAATTGCCTGGATATTCTTGTTTCCGGCGTTGTCCCCATGCGAGTTGACAAACGGTTGAAAGATCACCAAATTCTGAGCCTGTATACCTCATGACCTATCAAAAGCTCAAACATGATTGTGCTATTCAAAGTTATGTGCCGACTTGAACGGTTGGACAGTCATTGTGACGCCCGGGCAATTTTGGCCGTCCACGTTTGATAACTTTAGCAACGATTTTTTTATGGTTTATTGGTGGAGCTCAAACCAAGACTTCTAAGGTGAAGGTTCTGTTGAACTCCGTGTTTTTTATGGTCATGTGCTGGATCTCACATGCGCTGAAAAAATTCACAATGATTTGGCTGAAGGGAAACTGTGCCCCTCGAAATCTCGCCGTTATGGCTGCCTACGACGTGAAACTTGAACGCCGGGTGGGAGCTTGGCACTGACGCAATTTCCCGGTGGATTAATCCTATAATCATCATGGACTGTCACATTTCCGAGAGGTAGCTATTCAAGATAGGCGCTCACAATGCCCCACTATCAAGAATGTCACCATGTTTGTTGGCGACCAGTCAGGTCATCGCATCGGACAAGTTTGTCCATGCGAAAGGCTTGGATATGGCCCTTTTTCATTTAAAAGAAACATGTAGGGACTACTCACGAAATTTTATTGTGTATCCCCTACCCGGTGTGTGGAAGAATGTTAACATCTTATCGGGCGCTTGGGAGAATAATCCCCCCTACCCACTGGATTGAGATTATTAACACTTAATCCGCGAATAGCAAGAAATCGCAGCATGTCGATGCTACATGCAATGTAGCGTCGACATGATGACGTTATCAATTCCTTTGAACAATTACAAATCCCTCAATCAAGGGGTTTGTGAACTTTCATGGTGGGGGTTTGTGTATGGTTTGCATGGAAGGTCCAAGACTCCCCATGCGTTGAAAGGGAACCTGCTAGGCTCCGCTACCGCGGGGCCCAACAGGAGCATGCGCAAAGACAAATCCCCAAAACCCTGAATGTAATCTTGGGTCGGGTTTGACTAAGGTTTACATGTAAAATCTTTGGGGTTTGCAAGTAATGAAAAAAAAAGAACAAACAAGAGTTTTTGTTTGATCTAGAAAACAAACGTTTTTGCTCGATGGGGATCGAGTGACGAGCTTTCTGTTTTTCTTTTTCCTATAGGTCAACCCCTCAGTTTGATGTAGGATTCAATGTTTTGCGCGGACGGGACCCACGCAAAACATACAAGACCCTAAAGCAAACTAGGGGGGTTGCGTGTAGACCAATAAAAACCAGCGAGCTCATCGCTCGATCGCGATTCTCGCGTGGGAGCAATAGTCGTGAGGGAGGTCGACATGCCCACCTCGCTTTGCTCGATCTGTGGTGCATTGTTATGTATCAGTCGTACACATGTCCCATAATCTTTCCGAGTTGGGGTTTCTGTTGTTACACAAACAGCCTATCGCATCGCAAGACCGCAATACTCACTGCGACGGTTGAGGGCAAACCGGCTGAATGCCCTCGCCTCCAGTAAATCTTTCCCAACCTTTTGACAACATTGACCACTCTCACAAATCTACAACAAAAGTATGTCAACCTTTTGGTCGACTTCTCAACACACCAAGACAAGAATGGATTCATGAAGATGCATCTTGTATCTTCGCCGTCGATTCTCAAAGTCCCCCAACTTCTGACGGACCTTATCGAATCCAACCACTCACAATGCGACTCCGCACGCGTCGCTCAACAATCTACCCAACGACCCCAACTATGCCTCATTCGTAACTCAACAGTCGTATATATATGTTTGATTGTTCCGACACTTGTCATCGAAGTCCACTTACTGCTGATTATAAATTGCTCAAGTGTCTCATAGTCCAAATTGTGTTATGCCTCACAACTTATTCCTGGTCGCCATCCACGCTCCGTTTGGTTTAACACTTGGTATTAGAGCGCAGCGTTGCTGAAGAGGCATCCGACTACTTTACCCATCTTGAGGACTACTTTGCATAAGTTGTCAGTGCATCTTGCACGCCAAGACTTCCTTGGCTTCTCGACTGCGACATGAGGCGAGCGAGCACAACCGGCCAACAGTGGGTCTTTGGCAACGACTTCTGTGATGGAGGAGCATAACATGCTAATGCACGCAAACCCTTAAGACACAGGAAACGATAGTGTGGCAGGCTATACGGCAGTTGGACCAACCCATACGGCTTTGACGATCAAACTTTTTGCAGAACCAACGGCGATAAACCAGCCATCCCTACCAAAAGCCTCAACGACGATAGCAGAGACAATAGGTGGCAATGAACAAAAGGCGCAGATCAAGGAGGAACTGTGAAACAGGATCTCAACGCTCAAGGGGATCAACACCCATCTGTTCTAACAGCTGAATGTTGCGATGGAAGCTAATTCCAACGCAAGCGTACAAGAAGCGATACTCGTCAAGAGAAATTCCCAACTCTCGAGCGAACCCAAAATCCGTCCGGCTCCACGAGAACTGTTCAACCCCATAAACTCAAAAGAACTAACGGTTTGAATATGGCTGACGAGTTTGGAGGTGTACTTCGCTGTTGCTGGGGTCGATGATAATCAGAAGAAAATGGACCTTGTGGTCGCGTTTTTACGTGGCACGACATTAAGTTGGTGGTCCGATCTAACTACCATCTAACGGCAATAGGCAATCGGCGGGACATCATCAACGGCCAACGGTGTCCATCTCATATCACTGAGCGCAGGCATTCTACCCTTGGAACGGATCAACCCAAAGTGACAAGACGAGCTGACGCTACCAACCGGCTCGAACGGATCCTTGCGCACGATGCTCGCTCGCTTTGGAAGACTGAACAAAAAGTCCAAGGCACGGCACAAGCTCCATCGTCTCCGTCAGCAGTCCAACGTGTGAGAGTATACTCGGAGATTCCGCGAGATTATCATTTGGAGCAGACATTGCCCCCAAAAAACTATGTTTCTACTACAACAACGGCATCAAGCGAGATATCCGAAGGGTAGTAGCCATTTTTGGCATCCAAAACAAGTTGCCACGGATGATTGCAACAGCAGAAAGGATCGTCAACGCCGACTACAACATTTGGATCCATGAATTCTACGACTGGCAACCTCCTAACCATGATAACCATGGAAACGGAAAGACCCAATTGGTGGACTCCTCGACTCTGATTGAAATGGACGCCGTCGACCAGAGAGATACGCTAACCTGCTAAAACTAATTCAGGCACATCGCTTGCAACTGTCAGAGAAAGCACCAGGCCAAAAATGGGGAACTCGTAGAATTATGATTTGGAAAACAACAAAGGGCAAGGGTAAAAGGCGTACCTCTTTTCCTTATGAGCGACCTATGCAAAATGATCTCCCATCTAAACGACCTACGTTGTCGCAAGTGGCTTTTTGAGATTGCAAAGTTTGACAAGGGGTACGAGGACAACCAACCCGGGTTGCTGTTAAAATTTAGCCTCAAGGATGTACAAATCGTAGAACGGTACAAGCACTACTAGATGGAGGAGATTCACACATCTTCGTGAGCAACAACATGGTGCGCAAATTTTGTTTACAAACCAAACGAGGGGTGTTTGAAGGAAAATCTGTTGACGATTGCACATACGGAGAATTTGAGAACCAATATGACAACGAGTGGGAGATCTAGGGATGTAACATTCTTGCGGTCTTGTCCAATGAGCGATCACAAAATCATCCTCAGATGAGATTTCCTGTACCGGCGCAATCCGTAGGTTGAATGGAACAGCGGCGACGTCTATGTGGAAATTCACGGTGCCAAACGACAACTTCCGCGTGCAGGACGGAGGCAAACAACGGAAGCAGCAATGGCAGAAGCAACAGAGGAAGCCGCGGTAGCTGAGAAGCAACAACCTATGGCCAAGTACTACATACAACGAGGGGCTTGTGCGTGGCTCATACATCTCGAGCCAATGGAAGAAGCGGAAGTGGCAACAGCTGACTCATGATCGGCCTCATCAGCCTCATCGGCATCAACAAATTTCGCGATGGTACCCGAAGAGTTTGCACCACTCATCTAGGAGTTTGCAAATGTCTTCCCAAGCAAACTCCCGATAACCTTACCTCCTCAATGATACATCGACCACCGCATAGAACCGAAGCCGAGTAGCAGTCCTCAAGTTCAAGGGGCCTATCAGACGAGCGATCACAAGCTGACCAGGCTGAAAAAGCAACTTGATGAGATGCCCGGTCAGGGGTTCGTCCGCCCATCCAGGTCACCGCATGCCGCACCCATTCTGTTTGTAAGAAAAAAAACCAGTGAGATGCGGATGTGCGTGGACCATCGGGCGTTGAACGATGCTACCATCAAGAACCGCTACCTTGTTTCCCGGGGTGACGAGCTTTTTGACCAACTCTGAGGGGCTCAAATTTTGAGCAGAATTGACTTGCACAGTGGATATCACCTGATACGCGTGGTGGACGCCGACATCAAGAAGACGGTGCTCTGAACTCCCTACGGGCATTTCGAGTTCATGGTAATGTCGTTTGGACTGACGAATGCCCCGATAACATGATGGTAATGGACAAAGATATTTGACCATACCTTGACGATTTTGCCGTAGTTTATCTCGACGACAATCTGGTGTACAACCGCACCTCGAAGTAGCACGATGGAAATCTTCGAAAAGTCCCCAAAGCTTTACAGGCAGATAATTGTTTTTTGGAAAACTCTCAAAATGCGGCTTCGGTTGTCATTCGATTGAGTTTCTGGGCCATGTCATCAACAGTGGATGGATCGCCATGGATCCAAAAAAAGTGGCAGCAGTCGTTGACTGGCCAACGCAGACCAACGTTTGAGAAATTCAAGTTTTCCGGGGCTTATGCAATTGCTACCGGTGTTTTGTATGGGTTCATGCCCGAGTGCCAGCGCCTCTTTCCGACCTCATTTGAAAAGAAAACAAGTGGTGGTAGGGAGACAACGAACAAGAGGCATTCACTGATGTGCGGAACGCTACGACCTTGGTGCCAACTCTACGATTAGCCGATCCAACACTCTCACCTTGATGCGTTGAAACATTCAAAGACACAACCAAACCTCAATTGACGTCAAACCCAATGGATGGAGTTCCTTGAATCTGGTTTCGACTACAATATCGAGTACTGGCCAGGCAAAGTCAACCTTGCGGACACACTCAGCCATTGACCAGATTTGATGGCTAAGGTGGCAACGCTATAGCTACAGCAAGACCCATCCCTTGAGCAGCTATCCGCACGAGGCTACGACCAGCACGGTGGATATGACAAGGCAAATTTCTGGTAGGACGCACCCTAGTGGAAACGCCCGTTTACTCGCCAGGTGCTCGTTCCCCCAAACGACGAAATTCGCCACATGCTGATTGAAGAGTGCCACGACATAGGACCAGGTGGACACTTTGGAGAGGACAAGATGCTAAAGAAGGTGGCAAAGTATTACTGGTGGGACAAGATGCAATCCAACGTGTCCAACTCATGCAAAACATGCGACAAATGTCAGCGACTGAAATCCCGTCGCATACGGTCACCCAATATTCTCCAAAATCTCCCTATTTCCAATGAAACCATGGGCTAACATCTGCATGGAATTTCTCACGGGATTACCGGTCACACCCAAGGGATATGACGCAATCGTAGTGGTCGTCAACAGGTTTTCCAAAATGTCGCACTTCATTCCGATAACGACCACCGTCACCGTCGAGGGAACAGTACAGTTCTTTCTAAACAGCATTGTGCGGCTACATGACATACCTAGAACCATCACAAGTGAAATAACTGGTCAATTTACCAACCATTTTTGGTGCAAATTGATGACTTGCTATGGTAGTAGAATTCAACTTTCAACGACGTTTCATCCTCAAACCGACGATCAAACCGGGCTGACCAATCAGGCGCCCGAACATCTTCTCAGAACACTATGCAAATCTCACTAGACGGATCGGGCACAAAAATTCCCGACCCCCGATATCACATGTAATTTGGTAGTTTCCACTAGAATGGGTAAAACCCCGTTTGAAGTGGTGTATGGAAAACTTTCCCCAACACCAGCTGGGCTACAAAGTCGCAACAACATTCCCACTGTCAACGTCCAACACAGAGACTTTGTCACCGTCTCGGAGGAAACACAATAAACCCTTACGAAGAATCAAGCAGGGATGAAGTGAGTAACTGACCAACATCGTAGTGACGACGTGTTTGCGGCTGGCGACAAAGTCCTTGTCAGCTCGGCAAACATCAAACTCCACGGAGCCGATTATTTGAAGGTCAAATCTCAGTGGTTTGGACCATTTGAGATCAAGCGCATGCAAACCCCTGTGGTTACGTGACTTAAACTCCCCGACATTATGCAAGTTCACCTGAAAGTTCACCCGGTGTTCCATGTCAGCAGACTCAAGCACTACCAAGACCCCGGAGAGCTCTTCCGTGTCAGGGATGTCCATCTCCCTCTTCCCGTTCAAATGGACGAGGACATTGAGTACCTCATAGAGGACATCCTTGGCCATCGATGACGTGTCAAAACAACAAAATATCTCGTTAAGTCGCATGGCTATGACACCGCACATAGTTGTTGGGAACCCTACGACAGCCGCTGAGACGTCGATCACTTCATCGGCGGCTAGTACCGTCGTTACCAGGCCACGTCTGTAACTGCCACGACGTATCAACTAAAGGGGGAGGGGATTGTTACGTACCAGATGCACACGAGTCCCTAATCTTTTCGAGTGGGCATTTTTGTTAATACACAAGTAGCTCATCACATTGCAAGACCAGGATATTCATTCCGATGGTCGAGGACAAACCAGCTAACAACCCCGCCTCCAGTAAATCATGTCGAACCTTCTGCCAACGTACACCACTCTCGCCAATCTATGACAAAAGCATCACGACCTCTTGGTCGAGTTCTCGACACACTGAGACAGATATGGATTTATAAAGATGCATCTTGCATTGTCACCGTCGATTCTTTAAGTTCCCCGACATCTTTGCGGACCTTCTTGAATTTGAACAGTGACAACGCAACCCCACACGCATCGCTCAACAATCAACTCAATAACCCCGACTATTCCTCATTCGTAAATTGGCACTTGTATACATATGTTCGATCATCTGACACTTGTCATCAAAGTACATTTACCACGAAACACAAATTGCTCGAGAATCCCAAATTCTAAATTGCAATCTGCCTCGCAACTATGACTTCTTCACCATCTATGCTCCGTGTGGCATGACATGCATGCTGTTGATCAAGCATGGTAAAGGCATTGGGCAGGGCGGTCCTATTTTATAAGTTGCCTAGTAGTGTTACGTACTAGACGTACAAGAGACCCTAATCTTCTCAGTGGGCATTTCTGTTATTACACAAAGAGCCCATCGAGTTGCAAAGACCAAGATATTCACTCCGATGGTGGAGGGCAAACTGGCCAATTGCCCCCCCACCTCAGTGGGTATTCCCAAACCTTTTGACAGCTTTGACTACTCTCGCAAACCTACGAAGAGAAGTATCACAACCTTTCGGTCACCTTTTCGATGCACCGAGATGAATCTGGATTTATAAAGATGCATCTCGCATCCTAATCGTCGATTCTCAAAGACCCCCGAGTTCTGGGCAGACTTTCTCGAATCCAACCACCCACGACGCAACTCCGCACGTGTCGCTCGACAACAGACCCAACAAACCCGACTATGCCTCATTTGTAACTCGACACTTGTCTGTATATGTTCAATCATTTTGACACTTTTCATTGAAGTGCACTTACAACTAATTACAAAATGCTCAAGTGTCCCAAATCTTAAATCATATTCTGCCTCACAACTTCTACCTGTTCACCATCTGCGCTCCGTTCGGCAAAACACCTGGTATCAGAGCGCAGAGGTGCTAGAGAGGCATCCGATTACTCTATCCACCCAAAGGAATACCTCGCACAAGACGTCAATGCATCTTGCACGTCAAGACTTTGTAGGCTTTAAAACTACGATGTGAGGTAAGCAAGCACAACTGACAACCACCAGCGGCTCTTCGGCGACGACTTCCGCGATGGAGGAGAAGAACCCTGAAGCGGCAGTGAATGCTGGCCTGATGGGCTTTGCGCCAACTGGAACAACCCCTTTGGCTTTGGTGTCCTATCCAGTCATGGACCCAACAGCGATGAACCAGCCGTCCCAACCGACAGCCTTGACGACGATTGCAGGGACGACATGTGGCATTGGACACCAGGCACAAATCAACAAGGATCTGGCCAACCAGATCTTTGTGCTCAAGGGGATCAACAACCACCTACTCAAACAACTCAACGTCGCAATGGAGGCGCTTTGTAATGCAAGCGCGCGTGAGGCAGTGCTCTTGAAGACATATTCACAACTTTTGAACGAACCCAAAATTCGTCCGGATTCACCAAAATCGTTTGATCTTGCAAACTCAAAAGAACCAACGATTAGCATGTGGCTGCTAATTTTGGACGTGTACTTCACCGCTGCTAGGATCAACGACGTTCAGAAGAAAATTGACTTGCAGCGGCGCTTTTACGTGGCACGGCGCTTAGTTGGTGGTCCGATACAAGGACTATCCAATGGCAGCAGGAGACCGGCAGAGCCTCATCAACGGCCAACAGTGCCCCTCTCATATCATCGACGGCAGGCGTTCTACCATTGGAGTAGGTCAACACACAGTGGCAAGATGCACTGACGCCACCAATTGACTAGAATGATTGTTCGCATGCAATGCTCGCATGCTTTGGATAACTGAACAAGAAGTCCGTCTCACGGTACAAGCTCCAGCGTCTACATCAGTTTTCCAGCATGCCAGAGTACATGTGTAGATTTTGTGAGATCATCACCGGAGCAGACATCGCCCCCGACAAACTGTTTTTCCATTGTAACAGCCTCAAACGAGATATCCAGCGAGTAATTGATGTTTTCGGCATCCAAAACGACTTCCCACTGATTATCGCAATAACAAAAATGATTGACCACGCCGACTACAACGCTCGGATCCAGGAATCCTACGGCTGGCAACCTCCTGACCACAGTTATCATGGAAACATAGAAAACCTGTTGGCAAGCTCCTCAACTGCAATGGAAGTGGAAATCGTCAATTAGATAGATGCGCAAACCTGCTACAACTGCGGAAAACTTGGGCACATTGCTTGCAACTGTTGGAGCGAGCAGCAAGCCAAAAAAGCAAGGAAGTCATACAAAAATGATTTGTAACATGGTAGAGGGTAGGAGTAAAAGCCGCAACTCTTGTTCGTGAGGAGCAATATGCGCCAAACGATTGTCCATCTGAACGACCTACATCGTTGCAAAGGGTTTATAAGATTACAAAGTTCGTCAAGTGGTACGAGGGCATCCAATCGGCGATACTCCTGAAAGTTGAGCGTAGAAGATGCAAAAGTCATAGAAAAATACCGGCACTATTGGATGGAGGAGCTTCACACAGCTTCGTAAGAAACGACATGGCTCACAAGCTCGGTTTGCAGACTGAACCAGGGTTTTTTTAAGGTAAGACGGTCAATGGGAGACTAAAGATGTCGGGACTCCAAGAACCACTATGACTACAAGTGGGAGATATACGAGATGAAATGGTTTGGAGGTCTTGTTCAAAGAGCGATCACAAAATTACCCTCCGATGAGACTTCAATACCGGCATAATCTACAAGTCGACTAGAACAGTGGTAACGTCTATGTGGAGATCAATGGTGCCAAGCGACAACTTTCGCGTGTAGGACAGAAGCCGATAGCAGAAGTAGTGAGATGGAAGCAGTACAAGAAGCTGCAGAAGCCAAAAATTGACGACCCGTACAAGCGATATCGCTCAACATTGCCAAGAACTATACATGATAAGGAGCTCGTGTGTGGCTCATACATCTCAAGCCAATGGGAGAAGCTGAAATGGCAGTAGCTGACTCATCATTGGCTCCATTAGCCTCATCGACATCAACAAAGTTCGCGATGGTACCCAAAGAGTTCGCACCACTCATCCAAGAGTTTGCGTATGCCTTCCCCGATTAACTCTTGAGACCTTCACCTCCTCAACGAGACATTGTCCATCGCATCGAACTGAAGCCGGGTAGTAGGCCTACTGTTCGAGGGGCCTATTGGATGAGCAACCACGAGCTGACTGCGCCGAAAAAGCAGCTCGAGGAGATGCTCGGTCAGGGGCTCATCCGCCCATCCACATCACCATACACGACACCGATGCTATTTGTAGAAACGAAAACAGGTGAGATACGGATGTGCATGGATTTTCAGGCGTTGAACAACGCTATCATCAAGAATTGCTACCCCCTTCCCAGAGTAGACAAACTTTTCCAGCAGCTCCAAAGGGCTCAAATTTTGAGCAAAATCATCGTACGCAACGGATATCACTAGATACGCATGCTAGACGCTGGCAATAAGAAGACGGCATTCCAAGTCCGCTACGGGCACTTTGAGTTAACTATCATGCTGTTTGGACTCACAAATGCCACGACGACGTACATGGCGGCAATAAACAACATTTTCGTCCATACCTTGATGATTTTGTTGTAGTGTACCTCGACGACATCCAGGTGTACAGCAGCACCCAGAAGGAGCACGATGGACATCTTCGAAATGTCCTTGAAGTTTTACAAAGAGGGATTTTTTCTGAAAAACTCTCGAAATGCGACTTTGGTCGTTGTTCAATCGAGTTTTGGGTCACGTCATCAACGGTGGCAGATCAGGATGGATCCGAAAAAGATGGCAGCAGTCGCTGATTGGCAGACGCCAGCTAATGTTTGAGAAATTCAGGTTTTTCTTAGATTATGCAATTTTTTTTCAGATTTTTGTATCGGACTACGCTTGAGTGTCAGCGCCTCTTTTTGACCTCACTAGAAAACAAAACAAGTGGCGGTGGGAAGACAACAAACAAAAAGCGCTCACCGCTTTGCGAAACGCTCTCAATTCGGTGCCAACCCTATGATTAGCTTATCCAATGGTCGACTATGTCACGGCCACTGATGCATGAGACGGAGCGATTGGCACGGTCCTTCTACAAGACCATGGCAACAGCAAAAAAATGGTCGCCTACATGTCTAAAAAACTACGAGGAATGGAACTCAACTATGCAGTGTACAAGAAAGAGATGCTGGCGGTCGTGCACATGTTTAAGATGTGGAGATGCTATCTAGAGTGTCACTGATGCATTGTAAGAACCGACCACCATGTGTTAAAACATTTGAAAATGCAATCGATTCTCGGTCGACGTCAAACCCGATGGATGGAGTTTGTTGAATTCGGGTTTGAATACCGGCCAGGAAAAATCAATCTGGCAGACGCACTCAGCCGTCGACCAGATTCAATAGCCGACGTGGCAACACACCAACTTCAACGAGACCCATATCTAGAGCGGCTGTTCGCACGAGGCTACGACAAGCACGGTGAATATGATAAAGCAAAGTGCTGATTCAATGCACCCTATTGGCAACAACGCCTTACTCGCCAAGTGGTCGTCCCCCCAAATGATGAGCTTTGCCGTTTGCTGCTCGAAGAGTGCCATAACACTGGACCAGGTGGATATTTTGGGGAGGACAAGACACTTAAGAAGATGACAAAAAACTACTGATGGGATAAGACGCCATGCGACGTGGCTAGCATCTACAAAAGCTGCGACACATGTGAGCGACAAAAATCCCGTTGCACGAGGCCGCTCAGAATTCTGCAACCGCTCCCTGTCCCGACGGAACCATGGGCACACATGTTCATGGACTTCGTCATATGATTACCGGTCACAACCAAGGGATATGACGCAATCCTTGTGGTTGTCGACAGGTCTTCCAAAATGCCCCACTTCATCCCGACAACGACCACTGTCACCGTCAAGGGGACATTAGGACTGTCTTTAAACAACATCATACGGCTACACGGCGTACCGAGAACCACCACGAGGGACAAAGATCGTATATTCACTAGTTGTTTTGGTGTGAACTAATGACTTGCTACGACACAAGTATTCAACTTTCAACGGCGTTTCACCCTCGAACATACTATCAAACTGAGCGGACAAATCAAACACTCAAACAACTCCTTCAAACTCTATGCAAACCATATGAGACGGATTGGGCACAAAAACTCCCAATTGCCAATATCGCACTAGATTCAGCAGTTTCCGCCATAGTGGATAAAAATCCACTTAAAGTGGTGTATGGCAAACTTCTGCTACACCACCCGGGCTACAAAATTATAGTAGTCGATGTTCAATGCTAAGAATTCACCACCATCTGGGAAGAAACACGACAAATCATTGCAAAGACACAAGGAGTAATGAAGTGTGCAACTGACGGAGATGGTAGTGACGAAATCTTCACTGTTGGTAACAGAGTCCTCCCCAGCTCAGCAAACATCAAACTTCGTAGATAAGAATTTTCAAAGCTCAAACCCCAATAGTTGGGCCCATTTCGGATCGAGCGCATGCAAACCCTTGTGGTTGTGCAACTCAAACTCCCCAACACTATGCAAGTTCATCCGGTGTTCCATGTCAACAGACTTAAGCACTTCTGAGACCCCGTAGAGAAGTTCCCTGGCAAGGAATCCCTCATCCGCCTCTCGTTCAACAGGACAAAGACACGGAGTACGTCATGGAGGACATCCTCGGCCATTGACAACGAGGCAAGACGACATAATATCTCGTCAACAGGCATGGTTACGATACCACGTATAACAGCCGGGAACCATACGACAACATCCAAGACGTCGATCATCTCATTGACCGCTACTACCGCCATCACCGGACCACATGTACACGCGTACATGGACATCACGTCTATAAGGGGGAAAGTGTTACGTACCAGACGTACACGAGCCCCTAATCCTTTCGAGTGGTCATTCTTATTGTTATTCAAACAACCCATCGCGTCGCGAAGACCACGATATTCACCTTGATGGTCGAGGGCAAATTGGCCAACGGCCCGGCCGTCAGTGGATATTCCCGAACCTTCCGACAGCTTCGACCACTCTTGCGGACCTACGAACAAAAGCATCACGGCCTTTTGGCTGACTTTTTGACACACCGAGACAAACCTGGATTTATATAGATGCATATCGCATCTTCACCGTCGATTCTCGTGGACCCCCGACTTCTCGGCGAACTTTCTTGAATCTGACCACTCACGATGCGACCCCGCTCGTGTCGCTCAACAATTGACCCAACGACCTTGACTATACCTCATTCGTTACTCGAATCTTGTATACATATGTGTGATCATTTTTACACTTGTCATTGAAGTACACTTACCGCTAATTGTAAATTGCTCAAGTGTCCCAAATCCCACACCGTACAGTGCATTACAACTCCTACCTGTTCACCATCCACGCTCTGTTCCACATAATAGATAGGGCGTTAATGTGGTTTGTTTGAGGGATAGGGCGTCACCAACCCCCTCACGGATTGGGTAGAGGGGTGATTATGCTCTGTCTAAAACTCCGTGGGTATGTTGTTGAACCTCTGACGGCGATAACCCCGATACTCTTATGCCCTGTTTTGGGGCTTGACATTGGAAATAAGATGTCATCCTCGATTGTTTCCACGAGTAGGTTTATGTTCTGTTGTGTGACGTCCCAAGTTTGACTTCCGAAGTGGCCAACGCCCTCTTGACCGTTTGCTTGCCGGTTCGACATCCGTATACTGTTCGACAACTTCCTGATTGAGGAAATGACATTACCATGGTATGACATTGCGATTGAGTTGTTTCCTCTGACAAGGCATCGGAGGACAATATGCTCACCACTGACTCCCAACCGATCACACCGTCTTAGCATGATGACATGAATGAAGATGATATGCACTTCAAGGATGCACCGGGCGATGATGATTGACGTGTGCGCTGTTGTGTGAACGCAGATCAACATCTTGAAAAGGCTGAGAAGATTTTCAAGACGGTGGCTAAGTTATAGTGAGTCATGAAGGACGACACACACCAGTCTTAATTCGCCCAAGCTATCGAGGTGGTGTGTTAAAATAAAGGCATTCACTAGATGAACAAACCCCGTATCATTGATCGGCTAAAGGCAAACAAGAAAGAGTGTGTCTTGTACGTTTACTCGGATGAAGAGGCGTGGAAGGACGTTGCAAAGCACATTCTTGGCTGCGATCCATCGCAGCCATATGTTCCATGCGGCAAGGCATTAAACACTCAAGTATCTGGTAATGAAGCAAAGACTTATGCAGTGCATGGCGGGGGGGCCAATGACAAACGGGGAGAAGGGAGTGGGGAGGGCTCCGGGGAAGGGGATGGAAGTGGGAGTGGGGGAGCAATGCGGGAGGTCATTGTAGAAGGTGATGCATTACTCGCCAGAGAAAGGAATCTGGAACAAGGTGAAGATGATGACTATGAGGGCGGGGGGCTGCCACACTACTAGCATATCATGAAACGTTTAGAACTCGACATCACTATCACCACACTCTTGTATTGCTTGGATGTAATCAACCCACATTGCATTTGATGTATCGATCTCAATTGCCTACTCGATGCATTACCATGCCTTCCTCCACTACGGCTAGGGGTTGGGTGAGTTGAGGTCGACGGACGGGAACCATTATGTCATGATGCCAATATAGCATCCGAGTGTATGAGATTGTGCATCACAAAACAAGACATGATGATGTGTCCTTGAAAACACATGTTGTATTCAGGGAGGCCATGTAGAATGTGAAACTGCTCTTTCAAGTTTCCAAAAGCCCTCTCAATGTAGGACCAAACACCTGCATGTCTATGGTTAAATAACTTTTGGGGATTGCTTGTGGGATCGTGTCCAGGCCCAAAATCTTGGAGGTGGTACCACACGTCGCAATATGATGTCATTAAACCGTAGCCCTCAGGAAATGCTGCATCGACAAGCAAGTACTTGGTGGGAGGTAGTCTGAAACCTCTTGTCAATAAAGCACTAAACCTACGCGCATCATGCATTGAGCCTACCCATCCCACACTCACGTAGCAAAATGCAAGGTCATGGGTGCATGCTGCATGTATGTTTTGCGTGACATCATGATGGCGGTTAACGTATGCGGCGCGTCATTAGCATCTATTTACAACTGGAACATGTGTGCCATCTATGGTGCCAATGCAGTTTCTAAAGTAAGGAAGGTAGTTGCGGCGACCTTCCCATGCTGACGATACAACGTCTTTGCCGCTTGGCATGAAAATTTCATGTGGAGCTGGTTGGAGAAGGGCATGCACAACCTCACGTAGTGATCGAAAAACAGTGCCCGGGCCCCTTTGAGACCACTCCATTAATTACAGCACGAACATCCCAAATGCAACACATTGCATGTACATCATGACCTCTTCCTCCACAATAAACCTTGTGTAGTGTAGGTGTGTGCAATAGCAAAGTAGATGGGTGACCCATCGCCGCAAGAGGAGGCTCATTCAGCCCATGTTGTATAGCCGATGTGGGTGACCATCGTGTAGCTCTTCAATCCATGCTTATCCATGCAGGGCTCCGGTCATCACAGGTAAGCGTCAAAGTATTGAGACGATGTGTGAGACAAAATTTGCCATGATTTCTCTCAAAATGGCTGTGAGACAAGCGTGTAGTTGCACGGCATGTCGGATGATTGCACGTCTTGTGGGTTGGCAGTGCTGGGTGTCCATGTCGGTCGTGGAAAGCTTGTGTGAAAGCGTTTGTCTATCATCTGTTTGTAGCACAAGTATGGTGGCTGCCAAGCATATGCATACAAATGCAGTTTGATGATGGGGCTCAATTACCCGACTAGCGCTACGGGTTGTTTGCTCGAATTGTTGGGGTTAATCTTCATCAATGCCTCCCACTTATGGTCACTCATGAGGATAGTGTAGGTTTGCCGACAAAATTGAGACCAACTCATGGCGATCAAATCACGAGCAAAACAACAGAACTTATAAATGTTGCACAGACGACTCTTCACCTGGATGGGCTTGAGCGGCTCACAGAGGGCGTTGCCAAGGTCGCGTGCCACGACGTCATGCATCTTCATTTGCCACCCACACGTTGTACGATGCAGAGTTGCGTACTCAGAAGCCATTTGCGAGAGAAGGATGTCCTTCTCGGACGTCCAAAAACATTTGTCGAGTGCGATGACAGCTGTATCACTTCCACCCATAGAATCTTTGCATCCACCACCCGCTGACGTAGCAGGCCCTTACTGGTGTGGCTCCGACACATGGATGGGAGCGCCATTATCCAGAGTTGGCTTTGCTATGATGGCTGGCGGCGTTGTTTATGGGGCTTTGTTGGCCATACACTAAAAGCAGACGTCACAAGGAGGCATGGGCACGTGTGTGCCACGAAGCAAAGCGGCCCGTTGATCGCCGCCCATGCATGGTGTAATGTTGAAATTGTTTGTCGCGTGTAGGACATCTACATGACCGTGGAGACCGACGAAGAAACGGTTTCCAACACAAGTGGCCTAGGCATTGTGACACATCGTGTACCTGAGGCTGTGAAAGGCACGACCATACTTGCGTCGTCGGCAACGGTAGCCGTGGATGCGGGCATCGGATCGGAGGCATATGGAAGGCCATTACCGACGGATGAGGGGGTGCCCTGAGAAGATGCCATTGATTGGTGTTTCAAGGAGGAGCACCATGTGCTCTGGGTTAAAGTAGGTGATGTGCCCGGCCCACTAGTGGACGCCCGACCGGCAGGCAAGGCATCGGCTGTGTGGCGAACGAGTCGCACTTCCCCGTGTCAAGACACACTTTACATCGCATAATTGATGAAAATGCGCTCCGATGACCCCATGTGACACAATGTACATGCTTGGAATGAAGATGAAATGCCTATAAATCATTAATTCGTACAATGGGCAACGTCCGATGATGAAGGAATGTAAATTTTGTTCTTTTTTCATTTTTGTGGCTACTAACTGAAAAGTATTTGAAGGCGGCTCCGAGAAAGAAGTCGGTATCCCCATGTCCGGAAGCCATTCTTCGACGCGCTCTCGTCTCTTCGAATGAATTCGGCGGGTTACGGAAAGAGCCTAAACAGTCCTAAGTCCTAAGTACACGTCAGCAAACCGAGCCATCTCCCGCTCGCTGGCCTCAGAAGTTGTTTACCCGGAACAGGGCAGTGAACGCGGGCATCGTACACGACTTCCCCATGAACTGAAGTCGGTTTCTACTGTAGCTTTGAAGTTTGACGCCTCCTCTATCGATATCAGAGACGGACAGACGTCAATCCACTGTCTTCCTTGTCTATTAGGGTGCGTTTGGCCTCGGCCGAAAGCCAAGACGGCCAGACGGATTCCGACTCCAGAGACGGAGAACCGAGCCGCCTAGATTAGGCTGTTGACGTGGAACTAAACATGATTGGAGCGTTTGACCAGGATCCCCGTCGATGCCTCCAGTCGCTGCATGCCAAGTATGAATCCGTGTTGCACTTTCGACTATCCGTGAATCCGTGTCCTGGAGTCGGCCGAGGCCAAACGCACCCTTAGTGTCAGCCCTTTTGCAGAAGAAACAAGATCGATGTTTGAGCCTCCTCCAGGGGGTTAACCGCTGAACTATTTCGACTCCTGGGATGGCGCCTACACTAGTAGACAAGTCGTTTTTTGTCGTCATTTTGAAACACAAGGCTTTCCGCAGATGAACCTGGACTAGCATACCGTTTGGCGGTACAATGCTTCCTCGGATAAGCAAGGCTGTGCCGCCACCACTACTCGCTTGGAGAAGCATTAGGGAATGATGTACCGTTCCGAGGGGAATGGCGGAGGACATCCAGGGAGCCGGGAGATAACCTGACGGCAAAACTCTGTCACGCGCTCCCGTTAGTCGGCAGTCTCGTCCACAACCGGACATCTCAAACGAGGGAATACGGGCTTCACAAGCGACAATAAGCGACGATTTTCATGGACAACGGTCCGCGACGACTCTCTCAGTGGTCGGGGGAGTGCTTGCTTCGGCCTCGTTTGGGTGGGCATGATAACCTTGTCAATGCACCCTCCAGAGTTCGCTGTTAGTTCGTTTAATGTGAAAGAAACGTGACAATATGCAACAAAATTTCAGGGTGTCTGAAGTTTGTAGTTGGTGGAAAAAAGTATCTGAATCGAACTAGTATTACCGAAGTCCGAAGTGCAAACGAACAATAGTTTAATAGCTATTTCCCAACGAAGAGGAGGATACATACAATGAGGAGGCGAAAGGAAACTTTTTTTCTTGTCCCGACTGCTTTCCTAATCGGTGAATCGGGAGGCGAGCCGTCTGCTTTTCATTGTCGCTCCGATTTCCATCGACCAATGGATGCCAGCAAAATGTTCGCGCTTTCTCCCGTTACATCCGGGATGACCATCCTCACGGTATAGCGCTGACTATGAAGCGGGCGAATCAGCACCCTAATATGGCCATTGGCCACGCTATTCAGGTCGTACCAAACCATGTCCTTTCAGGGCTCCACCCTGAAGTTCAGAATTTAAAGCGCAATTTGGTGCGAGGGATTTTCAAGATTCAACTAAATGATTATAGTTTGATAAAACTAAAAGGTTATAAAATGGCTATCTAATAGTAAGAATTTATACTGCATAAGAAAATAATTATGTAAAATTCCTAGATAATTAATAAATTTTTTAATACGATCATGAAAATAAACGGTTAACAATTTCCAATTCTTTCTTGATGTAGCGTAAGAGCCATTTTTAGAATTAAAAATGGCGTTTAAGTATAGTTCCCGGTCTTCGGGGGCTCCAGACCGATGTCTCGACGAGTTGAGGCCCGAAAAATAATCCCGAGCTAGAGTCTAGTTCGACTATAGCCCGTATTCGATCCATAGGCCGGATTTAAGGCAAGAGGAGTGCCGCGATGGAAGATCCATCGCGTCACTCCTCCTCCCCTCTAGTTGGCCCCTAGGGTCTTGTTCCCACGTGGATGTGCCACTTGGAACGATTAAGGTTAAGATGCATGTTTTGAAAAATGCCCTATGACGACTATGTCCATTTGTGGCGCGGTTCGTCTCAGCCAAAATGGCTGAGGCGACCATTCGCTCACCCTCCTGAGACGACTATTCTATGGGTTTACGTTTTAGTTTTGCAGTTAGTCGCAAAACAGCCAGAGCCGTTACACTTGACAAGTTAATAGCAAATAGACTAATGAGTTCAAATCACATGATATAAAAAACAATTCACATCACAATATTTTTCATATGAAATAAAACATAAATTTCATCCACCCAACAAAATTGAAAATAACAAAAATTGTAATCATCGAACATCAAGAAACTTACGATATGTAATGCAATGCACAAAATAAATGACACCATCACATGTTCAATACCACAATACAAACTAATATGATATTATTCATTCATATTAAAACTGGTATCCATTTTCATAATATCCCATATTTCATCCATTTTCATCATTTTTTTGTATCATTCTAAATTAATATAACTATCCATACTATGCAAGAAGGGAAAAACATTCTCCATGTGGATGCGATGATTCTTCTTTCCTATCAGATCATTTCACCTTGTTCAAATCGACATCTAATGAATTTTTCTGGGAAACGTTTGTTCCTTTCCTTGGTACATGCCAAAAAGGATTCAAGATCCAAATCCCTCATGGGCATTTTGATGATGTTATGGGGTATTTATGGTGATAACTTCATGTCAACACAAAAGCTCTTGTTTTCGATTGCCATCGTGGTTGTAACATGAAGAATTCACTATAAAATACTCAATTATGGAAACTATTGAAACGCAATGAACAACCTGCTTACATATTGGTAAAATTTGAAAAAACATACCACAATCTAACAAGCATGAAGAACGACACCAAGCTGCACATGGTTTGCAAAGAATCATGAAAATCATGGCCAAATGAATCAAAGACCATTTTGTGTACAATCATGAGTGACTCTTTGCTCTGAAAAGGCTTCATAAAGACATTTATGCAAATTTTTATGATTAAAAAAACTTAACTAATTCATTCTTCCTTCACTTACCAACAAAATACGTAAACATTTTCATACATGGGTAAATCCCTCGTTCTTTCTATTCTAGTGGCGAGAAGATCAAATCCTTTTGTCCATGTAGTGTGAGCGTACCCTCCATATGGGTAGTTAAGTTAGAATCAAAATAAAAAATTCTACGAGATGAAAAAAATTATCATGTAATGAAATTTAGTCATAAAGATCTGGATATTAAATTTATGGTAGTTTGTAATAGAAAAAAAACGAACCAAATGATGATCCAAACCACCAAAAAGGATGAAATGTAAGTTAATGCATAAATGAAAAATTATTGTTACATTAGCCTCATGTGAAGAACGAATTAAAACACTCTCTACATAGACCTAATTACTTGAAAATGGCTCAAGTTATGTGAAACATTATTTTATAGGAGTTGCATCATGTTGTGAGAAAAAAACACTTAGCTCCAATAATGGGAAACTAATGTGAAGCAACCTACTCTCAAGTAAAAAAACAAAAGAACAAATTTTCATCTTATTTTGAAAAATATCTTAAATATTGCAAAATTTTCTTCCACTTCATTACCTTACGGTTTTATTCTTTTACAACTTTTCACCGTACCAGGTTCAACCATTTGCACCAAACACAATGAACATCTAATGTATAACTTTCCTTTAGTGAGGTTTAAAGCCTTATGAAATATTTATTTTAAAATCCTATAATTTCTTTGTTAATATAACAATTGTTTTTCTGAAAAACCATTTTAGTTTTCTTTCAATGCAACATACCTCTTTAATTGAGATAAATGTGACTTTCAATATCTATGATGAAGAAAGAAAGGGCTTCTAAAGTGGTTATCTTATCTTGAACTTGTCTTTATTGAAATGAAACATGTACAAAACATTCATGGCAAGTGCAAACAATTACATTAACTTTAGGAAATATTTCTGCATGAACGGATGGTCAATAATGATCACAATTAAAAAAATGCTTCAAAATCATTTCTTTATAGCAACAACATGGGCTTAGGTTTACCACATCTGCACATTTTTTCACTTACAATTACAATTTCGATGGTTACCTTCATGAAAACCCATAATGACACATTTTGAACAAGAAATGATGTTTTTCATTCTAAGCAAGATAATCAATTACTAAATCCTTAAATTTTTTATGTTGGATGCATTTGGTTGCAACGATGAACATTATTTTGTTTACGGATTCATAGTGAAAAATTATGTTCCATGCTATCCCCTCAAATATTTTTTGTATATTTTGAAGAATACTTTGGATTGCAAAAAGATTCATTTTAATCAAGTAGCAACTTGAGTTTTCTGTTATAAAATCATGCATGATATCATACCCGTTTTAACACCACCAAGATAATAAAGTCTATTTGATGAGCAATATGATGAACACCATGATTTCATATTACTTGATTTCTAAAAGATTTTTGTCTTTGAACAAGAATGCACCATAAAATAACTACATTAAGGTGCTTTTTTCTTCAATATTGGTATGGTTAAACATGAAAGTGATAAAACATTTTCAATATTCCTAAGGATGAGAATGTTTATCTTTATGTAAGGATTTGATTTAAAAGACGTATGTTCGTTGTTTTTCATTTGAGAAGAAGTTGTAAATATGTAAGATCATAAAATTTACCTCATTGAATTCATTATGAAAAACAATTTGAAAGATTAGAACAATAAGTTCTGTTTATAATATTTTTGACACTTATTAGATTTTTAAACTCCTTTAATGGCCTTCAACTACATTTTGAAATCGCGTATAGATGGTGTTGGATTTTGTCTTTGAGATGAAATTGTTCATTTCACTAATTTGATATCTCATTCACTTAGAAGTCATGATTTAATTTCGTGGATATGCTTTATAGTTTTATTTTTTATTTCATAATGTTTCTTTACATGTTCATTATGTTTAAACGTTTGCAAAGAAATCTTGAATCATTTAAAATAAATGTATGTTGTAGGAAAATATATCATTTCCCACGAATGATTTATGTCCTTGTGGGTTATGAAAAATAAACGAATACAATAATATATGTATTAGAATGTTCAAATGTAAATTTATGCACTATGTGTCATGTAGTTTTTGATACATCAACCACGTTTGATACATGAAAGCAAAAAAAGTTATTCCACAGTTTGTTCTTTATATTTATGACTTATTAAATTTGGGGAGAATGATTTTGAGTAGTTTCCAAGAGTCCATAACTGAATTTCATAACATGTTTATTGAAAAAATGTTTGGTGGATTCATTGCAAATGTTTTCTATTTGTTGAATACTTTTGAAACTTTAGGAATTGGATTTAGTATTGATAATTTCAAAGCATTCCACCAATAGAGAAGTCTACGATGTTCTAGGTCATACATGTTTTTAATTCTAATTTTCTTATTAAACTTTTCATTAACTCTAATTCTATTTTAAGTGCTATGGTTTCTGGTTAAAATAAGCATTTTATTTCTTTTATCCACTACACTAGATTTTTTCAAGATCTAATACTTCAAATGTATTAGTTATGAATAATGTGCGACATGGTTTTTCATTGATAATTATTAAATCCTTGTATGTAATTTTCTGCTACTTACTATTTTCATTGTAAAATGTTGAAGTGAATGATTCATATAAGATATATGGTGTTTAACCCATAAAATAATTTGACTAAGTTCAGTACACTTATTACATGTTGAATAATTGATTTGTCATTCTTAAACAATTATGATAACGTGAAAGGTGCAAGTAATGTGTCATATGAATTATTTTGTATGTTAACATGATGTGGGGTTATTATTTTCATTATGTTTTTGGATATTGAAGAGGAAAACGTTTTCGGATCAAAATTGCTGATGTAAAAATAAGGTTTTTTATTGTTTCATAAGTTTTTTTTAGTATAATGGATTTATGTTTTATAGCATGAATGTTTTTACTAACCCATGTATATGGAATTTTGCGAGATTCTTACATGGATTTTGAATTCCAAGTTTATTTTAGTTTGTGAAACCTGAAGATGAATGTGTTAATTTCATATTTTGGATGTCAATTATAGGCTACTATTGATTATTCAAAACAATTGGAATTTCTTAAAGATTTTAGCGTAAAAATGTTTTAAATTTCACAATTGTCTTTTAAATTTCAAGGATGTATGCTTTTCAAAGTTTTTGTTAACCTCTTTCTATTTTATCCTTTGTAGATGATGTTTTCAGTGGTGTTTTTCTATAAAGTCCATGCACATATCTTCCTTTTTCAAGGCATGTACACTTGCTATAATTTAGTCGTAATTTGAATGTTTACTTTTCTTTCTTGAAAATTTGGTTATATGCATCTAAAAGACGTATTTAATTTTCTAGAACAATAAATTTTTGTATTGGAGGATTTTCACAACGTATTCATACTTTTGAGGGAATAGAAGAGTGGGCCTTTGTAGGATACATTAATCTTCACGGAGTTAAGTTTGAAAAACCGTCTTTTGTTAAAATACCCTATGATTATTCATTCATCACTTGCTTTGTAGAAAGTGATTTGCTTGAGCAGATTTTGTAATAGGTTTGATGGAATCCTTACTCAAATCGGACAAAGATGCGTTGTTGGAGGTTGTGTTACCTTGTAGACGTCTTGCTTAAGGGTCGATAGGCAAGGGAATTTTGCTTGATCCATGTGGTGTGGGCCGTGTGTTACACTCCTCTTGCTTTGGTATGAGCTTTCTTGGCACCCCCACGTTTGACTCCAAACCTTACACATTGATTAATGTAATCGATTAGATGGAATTCTCGACTGAAAGGCCAAACTATGCGTTATTGAGGGTTAATGGCCGTCTAACCATTTTGTCCTTCTCCTCGGAGGAAAAGGACCCTCGCTTGATTTATGTGGTGTGGGTTGTGCTCTAAATAATTTGTGTGGGAGGCTAAGAAACTTGTGTTTGCACCAAGTTTGAAAAGAATCATGTTCAGGATATACATTAGAATGATGATGATCCACTCTTGTTTTTGAAAACCTTGATCGTGGCCCTTATAGGAAGAAAGTTTTGCTTTGGTTCTGAATACCGTCATGGAATGGTGTAGTGTTGTATATGATCTGTTCAATTGTTTATTTGACGGAGTTGTTGAGGCTTACTTTGTACTCTTTTGTACATTCAGAACTAAGGTAATGTAATGAATAGGTTGCATAAGAGGACACTAGCACTTCTAGCATTCGAAGTTCGAGAGCTATCGCGTCTTACCCTTAGATTCCGCCAGTTGGTACGCATTCTCTCGTCACTCGTCCATTCCTTCGGAACCGGATGGAGATATTCAAATTCCTCTGTTTCTGCGCCACCGCAAGGATGCCGGCGTTTAATGCTGCCGCTATTCTCCGGTGCGTCTTGCGGATAGCTTTCACCCAACTGGGGAAACCATCTGCCACCTGTCTGTCCGGATCTCTGTCGGAGCGCCTTGACCTTGAAGTTGTCCAGCCTGTCCAGTAGTCCTCTCAGGGTCAATCCCACGCCATGCGACGCGCGGGTCATGCGACGCGCGGGTCGCCGGGAGGGCGCTCGACAACAGCGAATGGTTCGTCACATCCTTTCATATACCCTCCTCATCATATAGGAAACGTCAGGCCAAATGGTCTTCAACTTTCCATCTCGTCGCACGTTCCGCAACAGCCTCTGTCGTCAAAAAGTTGCATCATTGTCATTGACTTGTCACGTTTACAATGGCGGCCTTCAAGACTCCCCTCGTACTTGCGCTCTGCCTCCTCTACGCGTCGGTGTGCAACGGCAAGCCCGCTGCTACTCCCGGCAGCAGCAGCAGCACCCCCGACGTGTCACCGTCCCCTTCTGTGACGCAGCAGAACAAGGACCTGTTTCCACTGGACGGCGATGATCTGGCCATCGTGGAGAAGTACTGCAACGGCAAGGCCACCAACGACAACTTCCACCCGTGCCCCATCAAGGGCAGGTGCAACAACTGCGGCAAGCCCGTGATCGTCAAGTTTCCGCAGGGCGACCTCAACGACTGCAACAACGTCAACAACGGCAAAGGATCGGCGCAGGGCAACGTGAACAGCAACCCCAACTCGCAGAGCACGTACCTGTGCGGCTCGTCCGCCACCGACCTTAACTCATGCTGCGCGCTGTGCGACAAATACAAGGACGGCGGCGTGACGGGCAACCCCAAGTTCAAGTGCAAGGCCTTCGTCTTCCTCGCTCCGTAAGTTTGCGAAGTTCCGTCGATGCCTCTGAAATCCTCACTCTTCGCGCACCGTCCCCTGTCGTCCCATTCCACCCGCAGCCCTCGCCGGGATCTTTGTCATTCTGCCCCAATCGCGCACCATCTCCTTCCCTACTCCCGACTCCTCTCGCGCCTGGGGCTGTAAGATTTTGTGATCCCTGTGATGTTAATCCTCGCCCGCCCTCCCTCCGACAAGGGCTGTTCGCCACAAGGCAGTCCTCGGAAATGCGATTCATGCGAAAGCCGCTGACCTTGGATCCTCGCCTTCTCTGTCCTCTTTACGCTGTGCTCCTTCGCAGAAAGGACGCCAATGACAACAAGGGTTGCGGCAAGAACGGCGCGCCGCCGTTCGTCGACCAGGCGAACGCCAACCCCGCCATCGTGAACCCATACCTGGGAGGGTGCGGGTGGTGCTTCCTGCTGAACTCCGAGTACTGCGCGCCCACGTGCTCGGCGTGGGGCATGAACGCCAGCAACCCCGAGATCCGCTGGGCGCAGTACGGACGTACGTGCGCCTCGGGCAAGGACGACCCGCACTTTGAGGGTGCGGACGGTTCGCAGTTCGACTTCAACGGCACGCCGGAGCGCAGCTTCTGCCTGGTGTCGGATCGCGGCCTGCACGTGAACGCACGGATGCACGGCTACTATGATACGCGCACCGTCGGCGCCACCGTTCTCAAGGACGGCCGCGCGCTCCGCACATGGATGCGCGAGCTGGGTTTCGTGTGGCGAGCCGCCGACGGCAAGGAGCATACGCTGCGCCTCGTCGCGCGCAGCGGCAAGCAGCAGGAGCGCGGCGCGGGTTTCTTGGACCGTGCAGAGGTGGACGGTGCTGCCATCGCGCGCCTTGCACAGGGCGAGTCTGTGAGCTTTGCATCTGGGCTGACGCTGACGTTCTCGGGCGAGGATAAGATGGGTCCGTTCGACGTGGACGTGTACCGTGTGTCCATTGCGGGGCGGCTCGAGCTAGACGTGAAGCTGCGTGTGGCGCACCCTCTCCTGCAGTCGGCCAGCGACGCGGAGACGCACTTCAACCTGGCGTTCGAGATGCTGGAGCACACTCCAGCCGTGCATGGCGTGATTGGGCAGACGTTCCGCAGCGGAAGGACCGCCAAGTCCGTGAGTATGAAGGCGCTGTCCACGCTGCTGGCTGCCGGAGAGACCAACGGCCCCTTCGCCGCCGACGGCCACGGCCTGCTGGAGGGCAACGCCGAAAGCTATGCCACGTCGGACGTTCTCGCGCCCGATTGCAAATTCTCGGCGTTCTGACATCCACGTCAAGAGGGGCTGCTTCAACTTTCCCGCAGCGGAAGTTGAACATGCTCAGAAAAACAAAGATCCTGCCCTGAAAGCTTGGGCGGTTGAATCAACATAAGCCTCGGCATTCGAGAGCAACGAGAGTGTCGCGGCGAGACAACTGGTGTCTCGTTTGCGAGAGTGGCGAGACAGCCTCTCAAATTCGATACTCTCGCGAGCACTCTCTCAGTCAAGAAAATGCTCCAAAAACGAAATGGAGGTGTAAAATTTGAATGTTCCCACGTTGAGCATGCATACCTGGCAAGATGGATCAAGTTTGACCGGTTAGATTAAGCAAGAAAATGGAATTAAAATGCAACACGACGCAAGGGAATTTGAAGTTGATTATAGCAACGTCCGCAGAATCATCGTCTGTTTGTTCATTGAAAACCCTACATTTTTCCGCGGGTTCGTCCATTGTAACTGAAGATATGACAAACCAGTCCGGTTCAGGTTTCGAAAGTTGGAATTATGACATGGCAGGTAGTCAGTCGCTTAGCGTAAGTCATTAACGACCTTTTTTGAAGTAGTTCGTGATGTCGCCCAAAGGTGCATGCATCATCAAGAAGTACTTGAAGTGACATCAAACGAACGATTGGGACGGAAGGGTTTGTAGGAAATCCGTGATAAGATCGGAGTGGGTGTTACGAAGATGTTTCCCCCTCCAGGCTGGCAGAATTTGTTGCGACGTCAGGCAGGATTTCGACGTATTCGCGAATTTGGTTTTTAATGTTGCAAACCGGAAGATGTTCACCGGTCGCTGTACATGCTCAACTAGTCATCGTATCACTACACAGGCTTGCATCCAGACGTTAAAAGACACAACTGACTGCAAGTTCACAGGCTTATTCGGGTCCATCCGCAAATGCACCACAGTTGTGCTACTTTATCTTCATTTCGCACGCGTGAGACCAAGAGTTAAAAGCTAAATATCGACCGTTTCACTTCGACAGTTGAGACACGTCAAATCTCGAGTCGCGCGAGACAAGATCGAGAATTCTCATGAGAGTTCTCTCACATGCCGAGGCTTAAACCTACGAAGCATGTACTATTCTATCTCAGTTGTGTTGTGCTTTGTACCGTTCCTGTACAGTTTACTGTGACCACTCGGCCGTGTCCATACTCGTGCAGATCCCTGAGGCAGGCGGCCCTGGTGACACCGGCGCGACGACAGGCGGCGGACTACCCGTCTGGAGCTGACCGACCACTGTTCCAGAGCCCCAGATGTCACCGGGACTCCTTGCTGTGACTTCTACGTCTTGGAGGCGCCTTTCGGCGGACTGGGCATGAGGCCCATTTGCATGTCTTTGCATTACATACTCGCTGTCAGTCGATGGATGCATGCATGTGACCAGTCGTTGCGTGCGTCTTTTGATTCTGCACGTCTAGGTTCAGACGGCGTAGGATTCTGACATGTGTGCGCAGAGTTACGGCCAAAACAGTGGTTTTGGGCCGGTTTTAGGACAGCTCTTGGACTGCCGCGTGCGACACCCGCCGTGCGCCGCGGCAGGTATTTATGCCCTGGACCTGTCAGTTGTCATTTCTCTCTGCATTTACTAAGCTATTGAAGCTTATGAGACTTTGCGCGTCTCCCTAGCCTGATCCTTGCTGTTTCTTGCACCTGCCTGCTTGCTAGTGCGTCAGCTGACTGGACAGTGTCGCCACGTCAGCAGCAGCAAGGCTAGGAAGCTTCCTAGCAGTTTCTCATGGTATCAGAGCGGTGAGACAGATCTCACCGAGCTGCGCAGCAGAGACGCAGCAGAGCAGCAGCAGTGAGAGTCACCGCTGCAGCAGATCTTCTGGGACCCGTTGGAGACGGT
>SZWC01017243.1:45955-61434 GCA_023375785.1 Penium margaritaceum
AGGAGGTCACCGTCTCGGTCTCCCCCATGCGCAGGGAGTTGAACTCTTGGAACATGCGACTGGTCTCGGCCTTGCTCGAGAGGCAATGAGGGCACGTAAGTGTGTACCATGCAAGTGCGTGGTTAGGGAGGCTGGTATTGGTGAAGTCGCTGAGGAAGGGCTCGAGGGCAGGATGTCCAGCTGAAGGGGCAACTGAGACGAGGGCACACAGGGCGCGACCGGCGTCATATACCTGGTCTGCCTCGGTGGCGTGAAAGGGTAGAACATAGTAGGGCTACAGGCCCTCACCCTATGCCCAGATCCGGAAGTTGAGCTCCCAGCTCCGGAACTGCTCGCCAGACGGAAGCGGCTATGGTGGGGTTTTGAAGTCCTTTGGCATACAGCCAGCACCCAGAGTGGGGCTTAGGACTGACGTCACCGACTTTTGTTGGCGTTGGGTGTGTTGCTCCGACAAGTAATGTGTGGCATAAGATATCGCAGGGCTCACGTACCCAAGTGGAGCAAAGGGTGCTTGGGGACACTGTTGCTGTGGTTGCTCCTACGACTGCTGATGCTACTATTGCGACTGATGTTGCGACAACTGTGTCGGCGGCTACAGTACCGCTAGTTCTTGAGTCGGCATTTTGAGTTGTTGGTGCAAGGTGTCGAGCGAATCTGTCGGGCCAGATGACCGAGCCTACGGGGTGGTGGTGCTGCTGTGTCTGATGCAGCTGTTGTAGTGGCGGTTGCTACTACATCTGCTCCTACTGCTGCTACTGTTGTTACGGCGGCAGCTGCTTCTATTGCTGCTATTCCTGTTGCTGCTATTGCTCCTCCTGCTTCTACTACTGCTCTTCTAGCGACGGCAGCTATTGCTGCTAATGCAATTGCTGTTGCCGCTGCTGATACTATTGTAGCGGTGGCGGCTACTACTGTTGCTGCTACTATTGTTGCTTTTGCTAATGCTACTGTTGCTATTGTTGTTGTTGCTACTACTGCTGTTGCTACTGCTGTTGGTACTTCTACTATTGCTACTGCTATTGTTGCTGCTATTGCTGTTGCTGTTATTGCTCTTCTTGTGGTTATTGCAACGGCGGTAGCTGCTGCTACTCCTGTTGCTGCTGCAACTATTGTAGGTGCTGCAGGAAGGGGGGCCCTCTTGCAAAGGAGGACCCCTCCACCTTGTCGGTCATAGTACCTCTCTTTTTTCATATGTGTTGGTGATGTCAGTAGTGATGTCAGCAATGACATTAGTCTAGGATGGCTGATGCCAGTAGCTGTTGCTGCGTTGTTTGAAGGGTTGCTACTTTTGATGTTCTGTTTTTTGTTGCTGACGTCAGTAGTGATGTCAGCAATGATGTCAGCACTGATGTCAGCAGAGGATGCCTGATGTCAGCAGTGGCTGTTGTTACAGCCGTTGTTGCATGAGATGCAGAGATGCTGTTGTTGCTGTTGATGTAGTCGCTACTATTGCTGCTGCTGCTGTTGGTTTGCTACAACAGTTGTTGGTGTTGCTGTTGCCGCTGCGGTTGTGGTTGCAGCAGCAGGAGTTACTGCTACTGCTGTTGCAATTGTTGCTGCTGCAGCTGGTGCGGCTGCTATTGGAGCAGCTGCTGCTTCTGAGCTGTTGCGAGCAGCTGCAACTGTTGTAGCTGCTGCAGCGGCTGTGGTGGCTGCTGCAGCTGCTGCATGACCACCTACGGGATGGGGGATTTCTTTTGTGTGTCCCTTTTTCTTTTCCTTTGTCCGTCACCGCGAGCCGCGAGCTCGCTACTCACTGCGAGCTACGTGCAGCAAGATCACTGCTCGCTACGAGCAGTGGGCTATGAACAGCTGCTGCAGCCACGAGTGGTATACGTGTCCACTCCCGCCAGATGAGGCGTGCGTCATGGCCACCATGCATCGCTAGCGCGAGCGTCGCCTCACCACCGCTACTGTGGCTGTCGCTGCTCCTGCTACACCTGCACCACCCGCGATAGCTCCACTGCACTATAATCAGTAGCCGACCACACTCGCTCCTCCATCACCAACGCCTTCCTCCCTCCTGGACTCCAGCGCTGTCATGCCGTAGTCGATTTACTTCGTGGGACCCTCCACCCATGAGCGTCAGCTNTGTGTGGCATAAGATATCGCAGGGCTCACGTACCCAAGTGGAGCAAAGGGTGCTTGGGGACACTGTTGCTGTGGTTGCTCCTACGACTGCTGATGCTACTATTGCGACTGATGTTGCGACAACTGTGTCGGCGGCTACAGTACCGCTAGTTCTTGAGTCGGCATTTTGAGTTGTTGGTGCAAGGTGTCGAGCGAATCTGTCGGGCCAGATGACCGAGCCTACGGGGTGGTGGTGGTGCTGTGTCTGATGCAGCTGTTGTAGTGGCGGTTGCTGCTACATCTGCTCCTACTGCTGCTACTGTTGTTACGGCGGCAGCTGCTTCTATTGCTGCTATTCCTGTTGCTGCTATTGCTCCTCCTGCTTCTACTACTGCTCTTCTAGCGACGACAGCTATTGCTGCTAATGCAATTGCTGTTGCCGCTGCTGATACTGTTGTAGCGGTGGCGGCTACTACTGTTGCTGCTACTATTGTTTCTTTTGCTAATGCTACTGTTGCTATTGTTGTTGTTGCTACTACTGCTGTTGCTACTGCTGTTGGTACTTCTACTATTGCTACTGCTATTGTTGCTGCTATTGCTGTTGCTGTTATTGCTCTTCTTGTGGTTATTGCAACGGCGGTAGCTGCTGCTACTCCTGTTGCTGCTGCAACTATTGTGGGTGCTGCAGGAAGGGGGGCCCTCTTGCAAAGGAGGACCCCTCCACCTTGTCGGTCATAGTACCTCTCTTTTTTCATATGTGTTGGTGATGTCAGTAGTGATGTCAGCAATGACATTAGTCTAGGATGGCTGATGCCAGTAGCTGTTGCTGCGTTGTTTGAAGGGTTGCTACTTTTGATGTTCTGTTTTTTGTTGCTGACGTCAGTAGTGATGTCAGCAATGACGTCAGCACTGACGTCAGCAGAGGATGCCTGATGTCAGCAGTGGCTGTTGTTACAGCCNGCTACTATTGCTGCTGCTGCTGTTGGTTTGCTACAACAGTTGTTGGTGCTGCTGTTGTCGCTGCGGTTGTGGTTGTAGCAGCAGGAGTTACTGCTACTGCTGTTGCAATTGTTGCTGCTGCAGCTGGTGCGGCTGCTATTGGAGCAGCTGCTGCTTCTGAGCTGTTGCGAGCAGCTGCAACTGTTGTAGCTGCTGCAGCGGCTGTGGTGGCTGCTGCAGCTGCTGCATGACCACCTACGGGATGGGGGATTTCTTTTGTGTGTCCCTTTTTCTTTTCCTTTGTCCGTCACCGCGAGCCGCGAGCTCGCTACTCACTGCGAGCTACGTGCAGCAAGATCACTGCTCGCTACGAGCAGTGGGCTATGAACAGCTGCTGCAGCCACGAGTGGTATACGTGTCCACTCCCGCCAGATGAGGCGTGCGTCATGGCCACCATGCATCGCTAGCGCGAGCGTCGCCTCACCACCGCTACTGTGGCTGTCGCTGCTCCTGCTACACCTGCACCACCCGCGATAGCTCCACTGCACTATAATCAGTAGCCGACCACACTCGCTCCTCCATCACCAACGCCTTCCTCCCTCCTGGACTCCAGCGCTGTCATGCCGTAGTCGATTTACTTCGTGGGACCCTCCACCCATGAGCGTCAGCTAGAGGAGTTCATTGCACTCGAGCTCGGCCTTCCTCGCCCTCATCCCCAGGGAAGTGCGAGTTGCGTCATCGTTGGTTTTCCTGCATTGCCCTGCATAATGGAGTCTGTGCTACGGTCTTGCCTTCTTCCCACCTACTTTGTTTCGTGATGATGTCACCTGGCAACTCTGGTTTGCACCCGTGTCCCTTGCTCACAGTACCGCGACCGCTCACGATCGACGCGTCTGAAACCTAGATCATCGACTCTGGGGCCACCCATCACATGACGGTCTCACGGGAGGCCTTTAGTGTCGTTGGCCCCGTCACTTATGTCACTGGAGTTCAGACGGGTTCTGGTCAGGTCATACCTCTTCGTGGCATCGCTGTCGTTCGTTTCAGTGGCCCTACTGGCGATNGACTACTCCCGCTATCGCTTGGTCTTACGTCTTCGACAGAAGAGCGATGTCGCCCCCACCATTAGGGACTGGCTGGTCCGTGCTGAGAGCGAGTGTGGTCGCTCTCCCCGCCGCTTCCGTTCTGATCGCGATGGCGAGTTTATGGGGGAGACCACACTCTTCCTTGCATCCCGAGGTGTCCATCACAAGACGTCGGCGCTGTACATGCCTGCCCAAAACGGTGTCTCCGAACGATGCAGCCGCACCATGGCGGACACCGTCCACACCATGCGCATCGAGTCTGATCTTTCTGATGGCTTCTACTTCAAAGCCATGACCTACATGACGTGGGTCTGGAACCGAACTCCTCACGGACCCCTTCCCCGCCAGTCCACACCATACCAAAACTGGTGCGGCGAGCATGTTGATCTTCGCCTGGCTCGTGTCTGGGGTTGCGTGGCCATCGTGTGGTTGCTTGTCCCATACCACGGCACAAAGCTCAATCCTCGCGGATAACCATGCACCTTCCTCGGCGTCTCGTGTCAGTCGAAGGCATGGCGCTTCTGGGATCCTTCCCGGCTTTGCATAGTCGTCAGGTGACACCTTTTTCTTTGAGGGCCGCTTTCCTCGCGATCTCGTTCACTCGGACGCGTTGATGTTCCTTTCATCGCGTGGGGGAGTGGTGGGTCCATCCTTCGTTTAGTCGCGTCCGGGCGTCCCATTGTGTGGGGCCGCTGACCCCTCAGGGCCGGCTGGCCCATCCATGTTTGCCAGCCCCTCCGGGTCGGCTGCCCCATCCGTGTCCGCCAGCCCCCCAAGGCCGGTTGCCTCGTCCGTGTCCGCCTCCAGGCCGGCTGTCCCGTCCATGTCCGTCAGCCCCTCTGCGTCGGCTTCCCCACCCGTGTCCGCCAGCCCCTTAGGGCCGGCTGCCCCATCAGTGTTCGCTAGCTCCTCACGGCCGGCTGCTCTGTCCGTGTCCGCTAGCTCCTCAGGGCTTGCTGCCTTGTCCGTGTCTGCCAGCCCCTCAGGGTCGGCTGCCCCGTTCATGTTAGCCAATCCCTCTGGCCCGTCCGTATCAGCCACCTCCTCCGGCCGGCTCCCCCAGCCGAGTCTGCCATCTCCTTTGGGCCGGCTGTCCCATCTGAGTCTGCCACCTCCACCGGGCCAGCTGCTCCATGAGTGTCGGTGCGCTACACACGTAGTCTTGGAGGGAGCCTCTGACCAAGTCCGACATTGAGCACTCAGTCTGCCTCCTCGCGCCCTCAAGTGCCACGACCCCCTGTGACCCCACGAGGCAGACCCACTCCTATAGTCGTGAGTGGGGATCGTGGCACTAGGGCGCTTGGCCTGGCCACTTTGTTAGTCATCAGTGACCCGCATCTAGGGTCGGCTTTGGGCTACGCGTTTCTCCATCACAAGCACCGACATGCCGTTGCGACCACACACGCACTTGCCATTCGGGGCACGAGACGCACTCGCCCTCATTGACCGCTCCACAGAGCGACCAGTGGACCCATCCAACCTACGTGAGGCCTGGGCATCTCCCGAGGCCGCACATTGGGAGGCTGCATGGGCTGAAGAACTTGCCGCGATCCGGCAACATCAGGTTTACGAGCTTGTTGACCTTCCCCCCCGGCCGAAAGGCCATCGGCGCCAAGTGGGTCCTCCGTCGAAAGTGGAAGCCAGACGGGTCACTGGACAAGCACAAGGCTTGTCTTACGACCAAGGGGTTTTTTCAGGTCCTCGGGGTCAGTGATGATGAGATCTTTGCCCGGGGCGGTCGTTTTTTGACTAGTCGAGCGTTGTTTCGCCTGGTTGTCCAGCACGGATGAGAGCTGCATCAGATGGATGTGAGCAACGCCTTTCTCCATGGTTTTCTGGAGAGCAAGGAGCTCTACATGGTACAACCTCCAAGCTTCGATGATGGCTCCGGCAAGGTCTGGAAGCTGCGGAAGGCCCTTTACGACATGAAGCAGTCACCGCCCTGATCGAACTAGGAGATCAGTTGCACGCTTCTGAGCGGCCTCCTCCGTAGCACTATCGACCCAGCACTATTCATTAGTCCGCGAGGCCAACCCTTTGTCGTTTTCCCGGTTTACATCGTCGACCTACTCATCGTGTCGCCTAAGGCAGCGGGTCAAGGACCTGCTGCATGCTGCCTACCAGATGAAGGACCTCTGATCAGCACGAGTCTTTGTGGGTATGGAGCTTAAGCATGATCGCTCCATGGGCATCCTGCACGTCCATCAGGCTGCCCACGTCCAGACCCTACCCAGGCGTTTCGCTCAGGACGTGCCCCTCGTGCCGAGAGCATCCTCATCCATGTCACCCAATGGTCAGGCGATGCTCAAGAGCCCGGAGCCAGCAGTGGTGGGGGAGCCAGTCGATGTGACCACGTACTTGCGTGTCATCGGGTCACTTATGTTCATGGCGATGACGACGCGTCCAGACATTGCATTTGCCGTCAACCTCTTGGCACAGTTCTCTAAAGAGCCACGTTGCCTCAACTTCGAGGTTGCGATCCAAGTTCTGCGCTATGTCGTCTCCACGGCGAGGCCTCATGTTCCGTCGACAGCCGTCCGTTGTGGTGGTAGGCTACACTGAAAGTGACTGGGCCGGCAGTCCGGATGGTAAGAGTCACACTGGTTGGATCTTCCTTGTTGGCGGCACGGCTGTGTCTTGGTGCAGCGGCAAGCAAGGCTGCACACAGCACTGCGTGTAATGCAGGTTGAGTATGTGGCACTTAGATCTGGCGCGTGTGAGAGCGTGTGGCTGTGTCGCCTGATGTCTGAGCCGCGTCAGTCAATTCTGTCCATCACGCTACACTGTGACAATGAGAGTGCCATGGCCATTGCTGACAATGACAGCGTGTATCACACTCGCACAAAGCATATCAACGACGAGTATCACTATGTGCGTTCGTTGTTGCATGACGACAACATCAACATTGTGTGGATTGAGACGGCACAGCAGTTGGCTGACTTCTTGACCAAGGCACTGAAGCGTGACTCGTTCAAGAGGGATGTGAGTGCGGTTGGTGTGCGTCCGTGAGGTGCTGTCTCTTTCCTTCTCTCTTTCCCTGCCCGCTTGATCTATGCGTTCTCTGCCCGTCCATGTGCACTGCGCCTGTGAGTCAAAGGGGAGTGTTGGTTTTTCACGCAACTCTCATCACGATGAGGCCCACTCGCAGTTTGCTGAAGCCTCTTCCTCTCTTCTTATCGCTCAGCTCCATCGGCGAACATCCTCAGCAGTCGTGTCGCTGGCAATCTCTGTTGCTGCTTTTGCTGTCTACACGCGACCAGTGTTGTGTTTGACTGCACTGTTACATTTGCAGCGCTGTATCATGCAAGCTGGAAACTATGCAGCATATTGGGGCAACAACGTTGTTGATGCAGCGTGCGGGCTTCCACGCTCGTTGCTTAAGTCAGCTGCCCCCTCAGTCTGCTGCTCTAGAGTCTAAGTCTGGAGGCTCTGGGTTTTGTTACTCAGAAACGCGCGCGCCAGAGTTAGCGCCAGAAAGCAGCTAAAAACTGACAATGACTGAATAGGAATGAAGAATGAACAACAATGGGAGACCCCTCCAAGTTCTAGGCCCCCCCCCAGCTCTGTAGAGCTTATTACTCAGTTCATCAGCCAATCAGAAAATAGCTCAGTTCAGGCTGGCAGGTTTTCTCGGTGAGGCCTGCCAGGCAGCCGACAACCCAAAACCCGGGCGTCGTCCGTTTTGCCTGAAAACTGGACCATACCATAATACCGACGCTGCGAACGCAGCCGTGCGGTCAGAATCTGCTAGAAAAATAGTAGCAAGGAGTTATGGCAGCCTAAACCCAGATAGTGCCCATAATGGTTTATGCTGCCAAACAGGGCCATGCGACATGCAACTGGGACCCTAGGCAGTGCATGACGATGTAGACGCGATGGGACGCGCTGGACGCATGCAAGTAGCAACTGCAGTGTCAATGACCGCTGGCAGCACGACCGCCGAGGAGGCCTACCGATGGAGCTGAGCGCGTCGCCGGAGAGAGGAGGCTCCAGCAAACAGCGAGAAGACCTCAGCGTGCGTCGGCTCCACCGGACGACACTCCATTAGCGTCGAGTCTCGCCGTCAGTCATCTGCACGCCGATGTACACAAGCCGGGAGGAGACAACAGAGCACAATGAGAGATGCGAAAAAACCAACACTCCCCCATGACTCACAGGCGTAGTGCACATGGGCGGACAGGGACACGGTCAACATCCAGACTCCCCCAGGGCATGCAGAGACACAGGCAGAGATAAAGAGAGAGCCACTCACGGACGTACGCCGACCGAACTCACAGCCTTCTTAAACGAGTCGCGCTTCAGTGCCTTGGTCAGGAAGTCAGCTAACTGCCGTGCTGTCTCAACCCACACGATGCTGATACTGTCGTCATGCAACAATGAGCGCACATAGTGATACTCAACGTTGATGTGCTTTGTGCGTGTGTGATGCACGCCGTCATTGTCGGCGATGGCCATGGCACTCTCATTGTCACAATGCAACGTGATGGATGGGACGGACTGACATAACTCGGACAACAGACGACGCAACCACACACTCTCACACGCGCCTAATGCAAGGGCTACGTACTCAGCCTCAGCAGTGCTGCGTGCAATGCACCCCTGCTTACCACTGCGCCAGGACACAGCCGTGCCGCCAATCAGAAAGATCCAGCCTGTGCGACTCTTACCGTCAGGACTGCCGGCCCAGTCGCTGTAAGTGTAGCCCACTGCGACAACAGACGGTTGACGGCGGAACATGAGACCTCGCCGAGGAGTCGAGACGACATAGCGCAGTACTCAGATTGTGGCCTCGTGGTGGAGGTGACGTGGCTCCTGAGAAAACTGAGCCAGGAGGTTGACGGCGAACGCGATGTCTGGACGCGTCGTCGTCGCCAGGAACATCAGTGACCTGATGACTCGCAGGTACGTGGTCACGTCAACTGGCTCCCCCATACCAGCTGGGTCAGGACTCTTCAGCTTCACCTGGCCATCGGGCGACATGGGTGAGGATGCGCTCGGCACGAGTGGCAGGTCCTCGGCGAAGCGAGTGGACAGAGTCTGCACATAAGCAGCCTGATGGACATGGAGGATGTCCTAGGAGCGATCATGCTCGAGCTCCATGCCCAGGAAGACTCGGGCAGACCCGAGATCCTTCATCTGGTAGGTGGCGTGCAGCAGGTCCTTGATGCGCTGGATGGCGGCCGTGTCTGGGGACACAATGAGAAGGTCGTCGACGTACACCAGAACAGCAGCGAAGGTCTGGCCTCGCGGACTGATAAACAGTGCAGGGTCTGCGGTGCTGCGCTGGAGCCCACCACGAAGGAGCGTGCTACTGATCTCCTGGTTCCAGCACCGAGGCGACTGCTTCAGGCCATAAAGGGCCTTACGCAGGCGCCACACTCTCCCGGTGCCGTTGTCATATCCTGGTGGCTGCACCATGTAAAGCTCCTCACCTTCCAGTGAACCATGGAGAAAAGCGTTGCTAACATCCATCTGATGCAGCTCCCACCCATGCTGGGCAACCAGGCTGAAGAGCGCTCGGCTGGTAGAGAACCGGCCAACTGGGGCAAAGATCTGGTCATAGTCGACCCCAGGGACCTGAGCAAACCCCTTGGCAGTGAGGCGGGCCTTGTACTTGTCCAGGGACCCGTCGGGTTTCCACTTGCGTGGAAAGACCCACTTGGCGCCGATAGCCTTCTGACCTGGAGGAAGGTCGACGAGGTCGTATACGTGGTGCTGTCGGATAGCAGCGAGCTCATCGGTGCAGGCAACGTCCCAGTGTACGGCCTCAGGAGAGGCTCGTGCCTCGCGTAAGGTGGCTGGGTCCTCTGGGCGTACTGTGGAGCAGACTGAGAGAGCGTGTTCCTCTCGCGCCCCAGGTGGGATGCGCGCAAGGGCAGCCACGACAGCGTGCCGATGCTTGTGATGGAGCATGGCGTAGCCCAATGCGGAGCCCGGGTGCAGATCGGCAATGATGGCCGAGGTGGTCAGGCCCAGGGCCTTGGTGCCACGGTCCCCGCTCACGACCGTGGGAGTGGAGGAGGCACGTGGAGCCACTGGGGGTCGAGGCGCCACCGAGCGCGGTGCGGCGGTCTGCACGCTCACCGACGGCCTGGGTCGGAGGCTGCCGTCGGGGCCACGTGTGTAGCGTGGCAAGGCGCGCGACGACGCTGAGTCTGACGGGCCAGTGGAGGAGACTGGGACTATCGGCCCGGAGGGACCAACGGACGCGACTGGGGCAGCTGGCCCGGAGGGACCAGCGGACGCGACCGCGGCAGCTGGCCCGGATAGACCAGCGGACGCGACTGGGGCTGCTGGCCCGGAGGGACCAGCGGACGCGACTGGGGCTGCTGGCCCGGAGGAACCAGCGGACGCGACTGGGACAGCTGGCCCGGAGGGACCAGCGGACGCGACTGGGGCAGCTGGCCCGGAGGGACCAGCGGACGCGACTGGGGCTGCTGGCCCGGAGGAACCAGCGGACGCGACTGGGACAGCTGGCCCGGAGGGACCAGCGGACGCGACTGGGGCAGCTGGCCCGGAGGGACCAGCGGACGCGATTGGGGCAGCTGGCCCGGATGGACCCGCGGACGCGACTGGGGCAGCTGGCCCGGAGGGACCAGCGGACGCGACTGGGACAGCTGGCCCGGAGGGACCAGCGGACGCGACTGGGGCAGCTGGCCCGGATGGACCCGCGGACGCGACTGGGGCAGCTGGCCCGGAGGGACCAGCGGACGCGACTGGGACAGCTGGCCCGGAGGGACCAGCGGACGCGACTGGGGCAGCTGGCCCGGAGGGACCAGCGGATGCGACTGGGGCAGTAGGCCCGGATGGACCCGCGGACGCGACTGGGGCAGCTGGCCCGGAGGGACCAGCGGACACGACTGGGGCTGCTGGCCCGGAGGGACCAGCGGACGCGACTGGTGCAGCTGGCCCGGAGGCACCGGCGGACGCGACTGGGGCTGCTGGCCCGGAGGGACCGGCGGACGCGGCTGGGGCAGCTGGCCCGGGGGGACCAGCGGACGCGACTGTGTCACCCGGACGCGGTAGGACGGAGGACGGACTCACCACTCCCCCACGCGACGGGATAGACACAGATGAGCCAGAGCGAATGAGGTCGCGAGGAAACAGGTCTTCGAAGAAGAGGGCATCCCGGGACTCGATGATGCAGTGCCGGGAGGGGTCCCAGAAGCGCCAGGCCTTGGACTGACGAGAGACACCGAGGAAGGTGCAGGGACGACCGCGGGGGGAGAGCTTGCCACCTTGCTGCGGGGCGGGCAGCCAGACAATGGCGACACAACCCCAGACGCGAGCGGGGCGGAGGTCAGCGCGCTGACCGCACCAATGCTGGTACGGCGTGGACTGACGGGGAAGGGGACCGTGGGGAATCCGGTTCCAGACCCAGGTCATGTAAGCCATGGCTTCAAAGTAGAAGCCCTCGGAGAGACCGGACTCGACACGCATGGTGCGGACGGCGTCAGCCATGGTCCGGTTCCACCGCTCGGAGACACCGTTCTGGGCGGGTGTGTAGGGCGCCGATGNGCGAGGACAAGCCAGTCCTGGATGGCCCGGGCGACATCGCTCTTCTGCCTAAGACAGTCGACCCAGCGATAGCGAGAATAGTCGTCCGTGAGGGTGAGGACATAGCGGCCGTGCTCGCCGACTGACTCGGTGGGGAGAGGGCCCATGACATCCGAATGGACAAGGTCGAGAGGGGCGGATGCACGGGAGTCAGACAAGGGGTACGTGGACCGGTGCATCTTCCCCTGAGCGCAGTCAATGCACTCAGTGGGGCACGGGAGAGGGAACGTCTCCGGGTCAAGGCCAGAGGCAGGCCGGGTGCGAAGCATGCTGTCCACAGCGGCAGAGTGGACGTGGCAGAGGCGGTGGTGCAAGAGGCGTGTGTGCTGAGGAGAGAGCGTACTGGTGACGAGTACATGGCCTGTGGCGGCCGACGAGGAGGAGGCGGGAGGAGAACAGGAGACACGAGGAACATGCCACATGTTGCCACGGGCGGTGGAGTGCAAGACGACAAGACCAGACGGACGCAACGACACCGTGCCAACACCATGCGAGTGAACTACATCCATGCTCATGCGGTCAAGGGCAGTCACGGACAGGAGGCTGAGCTCTAGCCCAGGGACGAAGAGGACATCGGTCAGGAAGACGTCACCGGGAGGACCACGAAAACGAACGACGCCAACACCACGGACAGGTAACACCTGGCCGGAACCTGTTCGGACACCGGAGACATCGCCGACATGACCGAGCATACTGAAGGCCTCACGAGAGGCCGTCATGTGATGCGTGGCCCCGGAGTCGATGATCCAGGTCGTAGCAGGGTCCTGGACCGGGGTCGCGAGATCGCTAACGGTTACATGGCAGCAGGCAAGGGACGCGAACGCAGTGGACGGAGGCGCGAAACGGGACTGCCAATCGTCAAGCCAAGCATCATCATCAAGAAGAGGGGCGGAGGAGCCTACGGGCGACGATGAGACAGACGCGGAAACGGGACACGACCGCAGCTCAGTCTCAGTCATGCAGGGCTGGGCAGGAGGGCAGGAGGTGATGCAACTCGCACTTCCCTGGGGAGGAGGGCGAGGCAGGCCGAGCTGGAGCGCGATGAACTGCTCCAGCTGACGCTCACGGGAGGAGGGCCCGGGAGCATAGACGGAATGTGGAGTGACGGTGTCGGAACCCGGGTAGTAGGAGGACTGCGCCGGTGAAGGGAGCGGAGACGCCGACGGCTGCGGGTAGTACTGCTGCGGCGCAGGTGTCTGCGGGACAGGCGGAGCTGCCGGAGTGGTAGAGCCGCTCGACGAGGTCAAAGAGGAAGGGCCAGCAGCGGCGACGGCGGCAGATGCGAGACGGTGCTCCCGCTGGCGCCGCATGGTAGCGATGACGCGCGCCTCGTCCGTCGGGAGAGGGCACGTGTACCACCCGTGCCCGGGCTGACCACAGTTGTGGCAGACCGAGCCACCACCGCTGGACCCAGTCGACGACTGCTGCTGCTGCNCCTTTCTTGTTCCGACTCTTCTTCTTCTTCCCCGCCGACGATGAGGTAGCTGCGGCGGGAGAGGCGACAGCCAACAGCAGGGGAGGCGACAGTAGGGGAGGCGACAACAGGGGATGCGAGCGCCTCCGTGCGATGGAGCAGGGACTCCTGGCGAGCTTCCTCAATGCGGAGGAAGAGCTCGTATGCCCAGGGCATGAGGGTGCCCTGGGTCGCCATGGAGGAAAGGACGTCCTGGGGGTAGTGGACGAAGACGTCTGTGTAGTCGCTAGTGGCGCCGCGCTTGATGGTGAGGAGCGCGGACAGAGGGGGCGGAGCAAACGTGCCGAGACGACGGAGGATGTCCTCCGCCCGCTGCCAGTAGGCAGTGACCGTTTCGGTCGCCCCCATGTGCAGGGAGTTGAACTCCCGGAGCAGACGGCTGATCTTAGCGTTGTTGGACAGGCGATGGGGCCTGGTGAGGACGTGCCTGGCGGCTGCAGGGTCTGGGATGTCGCCAGCCGTGACGTCGCCGAGGAAAGGCTCTAAGGCCAGGCGGGAAGCTGGAGGGGCGACTGGGACGAGGGCACGGACGGCGCGACCAGCGTCATACAGCTGGTCGGCCTGGGTGGAGTCATAAGGGAGGGTGTAATATGCCCAGAGGCCCTCACCCTGCGCCCAGATCCGGAAGCTGAGCTCCCAGCTCCGGAACTGCTCGCCGGCCTGAAGCGGCGGCGGCGGCGTCTCAAAGTCCTTCTGCCGGTGGCAGGCACCCGGAGTGGGGCCAAGGACGGAAGTGACTGTCTGCCGCTGGCGCTGAGTCTGCTGCTGTGCCAGGTAGTACGTGGCAGCAGACACAGCTGGGCTGGCGTGCCCTGGAGGGACGAACGATGGTGGACCATTGGTGGCAGTGCGGGCGGCTACCGGCTGTAGCGCAGCAAGGTGCTACGTCAGAGCGGCGAGCTGTTGCTGAAGAGCCGCAAGGGGGTCAAGATTGCCGCCGACGACACCAGCGGGTCGCAGCTGCTGCTGCTGCTGCTGCTACTATGGAGGGGGCGGCTGCTCCTGCTGCTGCGGCGGTGGCTGCTGCTGTATGGGCGGCATCTGCTGCTGCAGCGGCGGTGGCGGCTGCTCCTGTAGAGGCGGCGGCTGCTGCTGCTGCAGCGGCGGTGGCTGCTGCTATATGAGCGGCGGCTGCTGCTGTAGCGGCGGCGGCTGCTGCTGGAGAGGCGGTGGCTGCTGCTGCTACAATGGCGGCGGCGGCGGCGGCAGCTGCTGGTCCTGCGGCGGCGGCGGTTGCTGCTGCTGCAGCGGCGACGGGTGCTGCTGCTGCTACTGATGCTGCAGCAAGCGCTCCAAGAAAGGAGGGGTGGGGGTCCCCCCATCAGAGGAGGACCCCCCCTCGCCTAGACTATCTGACATGCCTTGGTGTCCCTTTTTTTCTCTTGTTGTAGGTGCTTTGCCCCTTGCCCTTTGTTCCTTTTTTTTGTTGATGATGTCAGCAATGACATCAGCAGTGACGTCAGCAGAAGGGTGCTGACGTCAGCAGCGGGGAATGTTGAGGCCGCCGCTGCTGTTGTTGGTGCTGATGCTGATGTAGCTGCCGCTGCTGCTGCTGCTGCTACAGCTGTTGCTGCTGTTGCTGTTGCTGCTGCAGCAGCTGCTGCTGTTGCTGCAGCTGCTGATGCTGCTGCTGCGGTTGCTGCAGCTGCTGCTGCTCGTGATGCGAGCTGCAGCAGTAGCTGTGCCTGCTGCTACTGCAGCAGCGAGCTGCTGCAGCTGAGAGCTCCTGCAGCTGCTCCCTGCAGCTGCTGCGGGCTGCAGCAGCTGCTCGCTACAGCTGCAGGCTGCTGCAGCGAGGGTGGGGGATTTTTTGTGCTCGCCTTTTTCTTTTTTTTTCTCTTTTTGTTTTTTCTTGTCACAGCGGGCAGCAGCCCGCTGTCTGGTTCGAGCAGCGGGCTGCTACTCGTCCAGCAGCAGCGAGCTGCAGCTCGCTGGCAGCAGCGGGCTGCTGCTCGCTGCTCGCTCGCTGCTAGCAGCGGGCAGCAGCAGCCGCGGCCGGCAGCTGCTGCTGTTGCTGTTGCTGCAGCTGTCGGCTGCTGCAGCTCGCAGCAGCAGCTGCTGCAGGCTGCTGCTGCTGCTGCACGCTGCTGCAGCTGCTGCGTGCTGCTGCTGCTGCTTGCTGTTGCTGCGGGCTGCTACAGCCGGCTGCTGCTGCGGGCTAGTGCTGCTGCTGCACGCTGCTGCTGCAAGCTGTTGCTGCTGCGGGCTGCTGCTGCTGCTGCTGCGAGCTGCTGCTGCGAGCTGCTGCTGCTACAGGGTGCTGCGAGCTGCTGCTTCTGCCTGCTGCTGCTGGTGGTGCCAGTCACTGCACCTGGGTGACGTTGCCGCGTGCGTCGTCGCCCACAGCCGTCAGA
>SZWC01017245.1:3126-29350 GCA_023375785.1 Penium margaritaceum
TGGTGGCCTTTGAATGATTGTTTGGGGTAGCTCATGTCACAGTCAAGGGAACATAACAACTCTTTTCAGACATATTATGATTTTCCATGGCATCCTTGACCACTATGAGTGATCATAAAATTGAGTTTACCAGCTGGTTCTGGCAGAAACTCATGGGACACAATGAAAGTTTCCTCTTGTTGTTAACCAGCTTCCATCCTCACATGGATGGGTAATGCAATCATAATGGTCATAAACTTGGGTATGTATTCCATTCACTTCATGCATAACTTTTCAGAGGCCGATTTTGCCTACATTTGGAAGTTGCTATCACAAGAAAAGTCCCAATAAAATTTTGTTACACTAAGCTGTTGAAAAATCCAAGTACATGCCAGACTAAAAGAAGCCTTCAAAATCCAGTTTTGAGATTCCTAAAACAATCTGAGATAAAACTTGGTAGAATCAAATGAAATTTCACAGAGAACCAAAGAAACTTGTATGATTTCCCTTCTCTGGCTTTTTTATGAGGCAAAATGAAGCTCCACATCCTAAGTGGCAGTTCTGTAGTAAAAAAGAATAGTTACCCATAGTTATTCTTTGTAGCCGCCTAGCCATAAAGGAGTAGACACATGGATAACCTTCCATTGTCAGACTACGCTGTTCCCTGGGGACTGGAAAAGAGTTTCACAGTTTGGGTAATTCTTGGTGGATGTGGACAGTTTTGCGATAAGAAACATGATTTTTACTGTGAAATTGTCATTATTCTTCCACTTTTTCATTATAGTTTCTGTTTAGAAGACCAGCAGCCTCGACTGCTCCTTTGGACCATCCCTGTTTCTTTTTTTTGTTCTTCAGGCTGGGAGAGGAGGTTGAGGATGCCCCATGTTTTTGCTCTGGCCCAATCTCTGAGGGGATGGGTTCATGAACATCCACATCACCATAGCATTCTGTGTTAGTTCAACACACATTTGCAATTTCCTAAGCCTTTCTTTGTCCATCTCACGTTGTTTCTAATGTTTTCATTCAGATAGTCCTGTCTGTTGTTTTCTGCCCCTGAGCATGCCCTGGGGCAGCATCAGGAGGCGTCTACAAGCTGCTGGAAGGAGGAAAATCCTCACATCTTACTCTAGCTGCCTGGAGAGTGCTTCAAATCCAGATTAGATAGAACTTCCTCAACTGATTAGTTGCTGAATCCAGTGCAAATTGAATCGCCCGAATCCGTTAAGTAACGAGGGAGCTATGGTCCCCAAGGTTGGGATGTGCAACAGGGCTCAGGGACTTGATCAAAGTTTGGAATTCCGTGGATACATCCACCAGACGTGACTAACAAGGTACATCCGGCAGATTGTCTGCCAGATGACTCCAGTGGATAAGATCCACCAGAAACAGAATTACATGTTGTTACTCCAAATTCACTTCCGCGGATAGGCTCAAACCGTGTCAATTTCCATCGCCATATTAAGTTATTGACTCTTCAAAACACACCTCGAAAACATAGGGGGCAACGCCACTATGTTTATGGACATCTGCACCTCTGGAAATGTATTTTGATGGACCCTTGATGTGCAAAGACACCTCGGCGGGCAGGCATCACGCTCGCCTCTACCTGAGCAGCTGGATTGGTGTGCCGCGCCTCGGCTAACATAGCAGGAGCTTTGGTTAACCGAATCGCACAATGTTTAGTACATTGAAAAGCTTGAATGTAGCACTATAACTTGGCACATCATATCCATGTCCAAGATTTAGTGAAAAACATTGATTATCTTTGCAAAGTTCACTGTCTTGCAACTCTGTCAAAATCGCACAAAGATAGCATGAGGCGACCAAAAGGCTCACGCTTAGACCTAGAACTCACAGAAAAAATAGCAGTGAACTCACATAAGACCATTGCGGCCACGTTGCAACTGCTCCACACTTTCTGACAAAGTATGGGCCCACGGCCCTGACTGGTCTTCACATTGTTCATGGCTTTTGTGGTGGACAGGATAGTTGTCGCGGACAACGTCGCCATCAAAATCTGAGTACACGGAGTGGAAGATTGCACAATGGTGCAGAAGGCGATGCAGTCCATCCAGAAGTATGGGGTTGGTCCTGGCTTTGGGCTTTGGTGGCTTTGTGTATAAGGGGCTACTGGATATCATGAAGGGAACAGAAGTCCTCCACAAAGTGACAGCAAAAGAACTACAGAATGATGCCTTTACAACGACAAACACAAAGGCAATCATGCTGCTAGTGTTCGGTATGCCTGAGTCACAGTGGGGCTACTTCCAAGAATACACGTCGGCAGCCAAAATCTTGGCAAAAACTCTGTGTCATCGATCAGTCTAAGTTGCTCACCAACAAAAACTTTGCGATGAAGCGACTTTGTACAATGACAGTCAAGGAGGAGATGATATCATCACCACCATGCAGCAGATTGAATCGCATGTGTCATAATGGATTGACGTGGGGTGGAAGATCGACACACAACTACAAGTGATGGCCCTCCTCATGGCTCTTTCTAACATTTGGAGCCCGCTCATCACTGTCTTGGGAGGATAGGCAGAGGAAAATTTCACCTATGGTGCGTTGGCAAAGTACATCACCAAAGAGGCACGGCGACGGAGCTGCGAGGAGTCCTCATCTTCCTCATCAACCCTCGCCACCAAAACTTGTGGGGACAGAAGTGGGGACAAGAAGGACACCAAGAAGGATGCATATCACAACTACAACAAGGAGGGCCACTGGGTTTGTGAGTGCACCAAGGAGGCAAATGGCAGGAGCATGGAAGCCAAAGGCAAGAAGGCTATTCTCAATGGCACTCAGAACCACAACCTCAAGAAGGTTAACCAATGATGCCTTGACTCTAGAGCATAGGAGCACACCCAAGTTGAGAAGGTCAGGCTCTTCAACCACACCAATTCTATCAAGTCCATGATGATTCCAAATGCTAAGGTCAAACCTGCGGCTAACCTATGAGATGTGAACGTGGAGGTGGTGGTTGGTGGAAAGCAAGTACAACACATCATCAAGGACATGCAGCACGTACTTGGCTTGCCTGAAATCCTAAGTGTCAGCTGCATGATGGACAAGGGGTACAAAGTGCTCTTCAGGATAAAGGGGGTGCTTGTGTGGAAGGATGGTGGCGGTGAGACCATTCTGGAGGCTAAGCACAAGGGAGGTCTCTACATCATGGAGACCAAGGTTATCCCCATGGTGACAGATTCAGCATACTCGCAGGAATGCATCGTGAACATAGCAAAAAAAGGGGGAGCTGATCTCGAGCTCTGGCATCAACGACTGGAGCATTCCTAACCCAAAGTTGTGAAGGAAATGGAAAAGCACAAACTGGCCTCACCATAGAAAGTGTGGAAGAGACTACTAATGCAGCGATGCACAAAACGTATGAGCCTTGTCTTTTAGCCAAGGCATGGTGCAAACCATTCTACAAGAACGTAATTCGCACCTTGGACCTATTGGAGGTTGTGCACAGCGATGTGTGGGGGCCACTAAAAATGGCGTCAAAGAGAGGCACGCGTTAATTTGTCACTTTCAGTGAAAACTACAGCATAAGAATCTATGTGTTCTTCATGAAACGGAGAGTGTTAATGCGCCGGATAGTTATGATCTAGAAAACGGGTCCCAACATGAGAGGCCGCCAACCGCTCTTGGTATTGAAACCAAGATAGCATATCACCCTCGAACAAATGATCCACACTTTAGGTTCCTTTGGTTTGCAACTGTACGAAGTCCGCATGTTGGTCTTTAGTGTCTACCTTTGGTCGGACACTCAGTGAGGAGTCTCAAAGGCAAGAACTGTAAATGGATACATGTAGGGTACAGACTTTTATACTTGCAGAGCTTTGCTAATTCTTCTACTTGTAGTGGCTCCACTGGAGCCAACCTCAACCTACAGTCCTACTTGGCGCGCCCTTAAACCGCCAAATTTCATCCTCAAGGCAGGCTCTAGTAAGCTTCCTAGAAGCTTCCTGTCCCAGTTTGGGCCACAAAGAAAATTGCAATGTCCCGAGGTTTGAACCCGTATCATATTGTTTGAAACTCCGGTGCCCATTCAAACTAGGCCACAATGGTATGATTCCTATGATGATCCACAAGGGACATACCCATTATGGGCAATGAATTCCTGGCCCAACTCGGAACAAACCAATGGAACGTACTTCATAGAGCAGTGCATTCCTTGTCTGTATGTGAAGCTGGCCAGATAGGCAGTGGACAAGGTGCATACTATTTCAACAATTCTCTCCCTTGCACCTCTGTCCATCTATCGCTCACTGGACTCCATCAATGCCTTGGATCTCATCCTTCCTCTGCTGCACTCCTCATGCCAAATCCACGAATGCCTGCATAGTGCATGTCACTCTCCAGCGGCTTGGTCAAGCAGTCAGCAAGCATGCTGTTGGTTCCGGAATGCTGTAAGTCCACCACGTTCTTCATGACCAGGTCACGTGAGTAGTGGTAACGTATGTCGATATGCTTCATTCGCCGGGAGATGATCTCATCTTCAGCCATCAAGATGGCACTCATGTTGTCCACGTGTACAACCGCGGTATCCTTCTGTGGCACTATCATTTCGCCAAGCAGGCTGTGCAACCAGTGAGTCTCCTTGTACAACTCAGACAGAGCAAAGTACTTTGCCTCAGCCGTGGACACGGAAACACAATCCTGCTTCTTGTTGGCCGATGAGATGGCAACGCCATTCAAGATGCACACGTATCCAGAGGTGGATTTCCAGTCGTCAAGATTTCCTCCCTAGTCAGTGTCGATGAAGCACTTCAAGCAAAGGGGGTCCGTACTTTCTTGGCCTCCAAGGACAAGGCCCATGTGACTTGTCTTCTGGTAGCTCAAGATGCGCTTCACTGCCTACCAATGTTGTGGCCCTGGGTTGGCCACATATTTGCTCACTTGTCCCACAGCATAGCAGATGTCCGGACAAGTCCCTACCATGGCGTACATGATGTTATCCATGGCGGACTGGTAGGGGATGTCTTACATTTCCCTTTGTCCTGCTTTGTTGCTTGGAGCAATGGAGGCCATCAACTTCGTATTGGTCATCATTAGGGTGCCAACAGCTTTGTAGTCTTCCATGTGATAGCGCTTCAGTACCTCACCGATGTATTTGGTTTGGTTGAGGTTGATGGTGGCTGCTGCTCTGTTGCGGTGGATGGCAATCCCGAGGTAGTACTTGAGAGGACCCATGTCCTTCATCTTGAGCCTTTTGATGAGTTCAGACTTCAGCTCATCCAACAGCTCGACCGAAGACGAGCACATGATCAGATCATCCACATACAGCGCAACCAGCATCAACCCTCTCCCATCATTGCGCACGTACATACTTGGGTCATTCTAGTAATGCACAAAGGAGAGACCGATAATGAAACCGTCCATCTCTTTGTACCACATCATTGGGGCCTGTTTTAGCACGTAGAGCGCATTCACCAACTTGCACACCTTGCCCTTGGGAGCTTTGACTCCTTTGAGCACCTCCATCGGCACTTCCTTGTCGAGCGTCCCATGAAGAAAAGTTGTCCCGACATCCATTTAGTGTATCTCCGGATTCTTTGTGGCTACAATGCCAAGGAGAGAGTGGATGGAGGCAAAGGTCACGACGGACACGAACCTCTCATCGTACTCGGAGCCCGGGCGTTGAGAGAACCCCTTAGCCACTACCCTTGCCTTGAACTTTTCGATGTTGCCGTCTTGCTTCTTCTTCACTCAGAGGACCCACTTGGATCCCACCACGTGAGCCCTGTCGGGTCTATCCACCAGCACCCACGTGCCATTGTCGGCAATGGACGTGAACTCACTGTCCAGTGCTTCCTTCCACTTGGCCGCATCCGGGCCAATCATTGCCTCCGCCACTTTGGATGGCTCTCCCTGAGCCATGCACGACCAGCTAAGGCTAGTCCAATCGTCCTCATACCGCAAAGGTGCTTTCTTTGGTCCCAAACTGCGCTGGGGTGCTGGTGCAGCTTCTTGCTTTGATGTTGGTGCTTCCACAGGTGGTGGTTTGTCGTCGTTGTTATCGTCGTCATCGTCAGAAGAGTCGTCAGACTCCAAGTCAGACTCGGAAGCCCCGGATGCATCGGTATCCGCGTCCATGTCAGATGTTGCGTCATCCTACGAAGCTACTCTCCCATTCCCACCGCCTGATGGAAAAACGAGCCAGTTGTTGGGTGCTTGGGCTCCGGACTCAAGCAACACTATCCACTCTCCCGCTTTGGGAGCGAGGATCGGGTCCAACAGCTCTCCCTTTTTAAGAATGTGTTCTTCAAACACGATGTTGCGGCTCCTCACGAGCTTGCCTGCTGCCTGGTCCCAAAGCCGATAGGCTTTGTGTGACGTGTCAAACGCAACCATGACGCACTTCTTGGAACGTGCGTCAAGCTTGCCTCCACCTTCTCCCGACTGGATCTTCACCCATGCAGTTGACTTGAACACCTTCAGAGGAGATGCATTGGGTTTCTTTCCCGATCATGCTTGTTGTGGGGTCTTGAGCTGCTTTTCTTACTCCTTTCCACGCTTGCGCAAGGCTAATCCTGGTGTGCGGTTCAAGAGGTAGCAGGCCGTTATTGTTGCTTCCGCCCAAAGGCGAGGTGGGAGTTTGGCGTCGAAGAGCATGCTTCTCACCATGCCGAGAAGGGTCTGGTTCATCCTCTCAGCAACGCCATTGCTTTGGGGGTCTTAAGGGGTGGTTTACTCGTGGTGGATGCCATGAACTTGAGCCAAGGCTTGCATGCCTCGTACTCATCCCCGTTGTCACTTTGGAACGTCTTCACCTTCTTGGACGTTTGCCGCTCTACCATGGCAAAAAACTCAAGGAGCTTCTCCTTGACCTCTCCCTTGGTTTTGAGGAAGTAGATCCATAATTTGCGGCTGTGGTCATCAATGAAGGTTAGGAAGTATTTGCTTCCTCTGTTAAGCAGTTTACAGAAGGGTCCACACATGTCACTGTGTATCAGTTCCAAGACATGCTCTGCTCGTTGATCTCCTCTCCCAAACGGCTTCTGCTTTGCCTTCACTTGGAGGCATGGTTCACATAATGTACACCCTTTGCCATGCTTCATGGTGCACCCTTCCATTCCGCAGACTACCTCTTGCTCCTGCATCTTCTACAGCATGTTGTTGGCCATGTGGCCGAATTGGCGGTGCCACAAATCAGCGTCGGTGTCCTTGGTTGATGTGGCGGCCGCAACGGTCGCCGGCGGTGCGTCCTTTGGCTCCGGTGCCAATGTCTTGGTGGCACATGCAAGCCCCTCATCCGATGCCTTGGTGACTTTGGTTTGAAGCATGTAGAGGCCATCGACTCTTGGAACTTGAAGCATGAGGTTGTCGTTGGTGTACAAAATCTGGATGTCCTCATTTTTTGGGGTCGCGGCTCCCCTGTTGTTGAATACCATTGTCATGTTGTTGGTGATTTGTGAGACTGACAAAAACTTGGCAGCAAAGGAGGGCATGTACACCACCTTTTGAAGGTTGACCGTCTTCTTTGCACCGTTCATGTTGAACGTGATCACCTTGTCCCTTTTGCCCATGGCTTGGACGACGCCGCCGTTTGCACACTTGATGCGCATGACAGATTCGGCCATGGAGACAAATCCACCCTTCTCTTTTGATGAGTGGTTGTTGGTGCCCGAGTCAAGGGCGAATGCCCCTGGCCTAAAGATTGCTGCCCCCTTCATGGGGAACCCTCTAGCCTTCATGTTGATGAGCTCCTTCGTTTCCTTCCCACCTTTGTTCCCGCCTTGTTTCTTGGGACTACGACGGTCCCTAGCTTAGTGTCGAGCCTTGCCACAATTGTGACAATTGCCAGGCTTCTTGGAACTCTTCCCGTCATCATTGCCTTTCCCTGCACCGCTATTGCTTCTGTTGTTGCCTTTACTAGAGCGAGAGCTTGCACCTTGTCCCCCAAAGCGAGAGGCATAGGCTGAGATGTTTGCCTCACTGCCACAGCGTTGCATGGACTCGTTGCGGATGTGTTTGGCGAAAGCCTTATACGTCAGATCTGCCTCCTTCCAACCGCTTAATATGGTGATCAAGGACCCCCAGCTTTCCGGCAACGCCATCAGAAGGATCATAACACGCATGTTGGAGTTGAGAATCCATTCCCTTTGCTGGACCTCTTGTAGCACGTTGTCGAATGACAGCAAAATACAGGTATCGATTCTCCTTCGCTCACCCCCATCAACCGATGAAGAGTCGATTAGCTAGGGCGTTTGATTGATATACGCGTGAGAGTTTTGCGTAGGCCTAAGAGCCAACGTACATCTTGTGATGTGGGAGTGTTGAGTTTCGTTGATGGACATCACAAGTATGGCGAGAGCCATGTTGTTCTTCATCGTCTATGCTGCAAGGTCAGCAGCATGCGTCGTCACCGTCGCATCGACGGGTGCTGTCTTGGTTCCTTTTAGGATGTCGAGGTGGCCACGTACGTTCATGACAATCTCAAACTGCCATTTCCACAAGGGAAAACCTATCCCCGTGAATTTGCACATACGCACCTCAAGGCGGGCTTGAGTCGAATCCGCCATTTTTGGCAGTTTCTTGTCTTCTCTGCTTTGCTGCAACTCTGCTTCGTTTAGGCCGATGAGGCTGATGAGGCTGCGGAATGCGACCATTGTCAAAGGTGTAGTTGGTTCCATTGCATACCCCTCTCACCGATGATCGCCTAAGGCAATGGTGCCGTCGTGAGAGAACAGACTCGGGGTCGTACCGCCTTCTAATAAGGGGTAGACCTTAATCCCGTTGGCTCTGGAGGGTCTTTTCCAACATGGACAGAGCTGTTCCTCGTCCCCTAGTCAGCCATGTACGCGCACCCTACCTGAAGAAGCCAATGGAGCTGATGTAGCAGATGGAGCCATCCAGTCTTTGTGTCCCTGTTATGCATGTGCGCCCTACAAGACCACGCGCTAGTCAGTCTTGGAAACGTGTCTTAGAACCAGAAGTGTGGGCCCATAACCCTTTGTCAATGCGCCCGATAGTAACGGTTTAGAAAATGGGTCCCGACATGGGAGGCCACCAACTCTTGGTATTGCAACCAAGACAACATATCACCCTCGAACGAGGGATCCACACGTTAGGTTTGTTTGGATTTGCAACCTCACGAAGTCCGCATGTTGGTCTTTAGTGTCTACCTTTGGTTGGAAACTCTGTGAGGAGTTTCAAAGGTAAGAACTGCAAATGGATGCATGTAGGGTACAGGCTTTTATACTTGCAGACCTTTGCTTATGCTTGTGCTTGTAGTGGCTCCACTGGAGCCAACCTCAACCTACAGTCCTCTTTGGCGCGTCCTCAGACCGCCAAGTGTCATCCTCAAGGCAGGCTCTAGTAAGCTTCCTAGAAGCTCCCTGTCCCAGTTTGGACCACAAAGAAAATCGCACCCATTGAGGGGTTTGATCCCGCAGCCTATTGATTGGAACTTTGGTTCCTATAACAACTAGGCTACAAAGGTGTGATTCCCGTGATGATCCACTGGAGAGATACCCATTATGGGCAGCGCATTCCTGGCCCACCTCAGAACAAACCAAGGGGATGTACTCCATAGAGCAGTGCATGCCTTGTCTGTATGTGCAGCTAGCCAGCTAGGCAGTGGACAAGGTGCCTACTATTTCAACAGAAGGGTGAGGTGTCGGACTGGTTGAAGGAGTATGTTGTTGCGGTGGAGAGGAACTCTAGCTGGAAGTTCAGAGCCTTATGTAGCGACAACAATGGAGAGTATATGGGCTAGAGTGGGTGGTTGAAGCAGTGGGGCATAAAACATGAATAGACAATATTGTATTTGCCTCAGTATAATGCCGTGACAGAGTGGGCAAACCAGACGGTGCCAAACATGGTACGGACCATGTTGATGGATGCTGATTTACCACAAAGCTTCTGAGTGGAAGTTGTACGTATGGTGAGCTACACCATCAACTCACTCCTACAATGGAGCTAAAGGAGAAGAGCCGTAGGAGGTTTGGAGTAGACGCAAGCCAAGTGTGGCACACTTTAAAGTGTTCGGGTACAAGGCACATGCAATGGTGTAGGCTGCACAGTGGCACAACAGCAAGCTGGAGCTGCGGACAAAGCCATATCCTTGGCTATGAGAGCAAGCATGAGGCATATCGGCTCTACATTGAGCGCAAGGAGGTAGTAATCTGAAGCTAAGATGTTGAGTTGTTTGAGTAGTAGAGTTACATCAGCAGTTGTAATGTGGGAAATGCTCCAAAGACTCAGGAGTGGTATCAGCTGCTTGACTACAATGAGCCGACGGATGCCAAAGTTGAGGATCCAGTATCAGAGAGCGACAGTAGAGGAGAGGAGGTGGTCAACACAGAGGACTCCAATGACAATCAAGCTGATGAGGAGATCCATTGGAAGGATTCAATGGATGAGGAATAAAGGGTGCCAAGGCGTGCACTCCCTCCAGAGTAAGCATTGGGATTTGGTGGGAAAACCACTGAAGCGCCACCCTTACGGGCGATGTTTCTCCTGAGTGGGAGAGACCCTTAGGGAGCCGCCCGGTCGATTATTCACTAGAACTTTCAGATTTGGAGAGATTGCATGTGTGATGAGGTGCCACCAAAACTACCATGCCGCAGTAGGAGGCAGAGGACAACAAGGATGTGCTTTGATACAGGCATGGGTCAATGGATAGGCATAACGCGGTGCACGCTGGGTGCATCAACAGAGCTGAAAACCATGTAAGAGACACTTGCACAATCCAAAGGGGAGCGATGGGACACATCCATTAAGTCATATTTGGCATCCATCTCAAAAAATGGCACATGGGAGTTGGTTGACAAGGCGAAAGATGCCAAGGTCATCAGCTCAAAGTGGGTCTTCAAGACCAAGTCCACAAAGGACGATGTGGTTGAAAAACTACCGGGCACAGCTAGTGGCAAAGGGATACATGCACCATAAGGGCAACACTATGATGAGATGTTTACTCATGTTGCCAAGTTCACAAGCATCCGGGCAATCCTTGCGGTAGCAGTAGCAAAGGACATGATGATCTATCAAATGGAAAGGAAGATGGCCTTCTTCAAAGGCATTACAGATACATAGATCAATGTGGAGGCATCAGAGGGCAAGGTGTGCAAGCGGTAGAAGGCCTTGTAAACAATTGCCCCGATGCTAGTACCAATAGATGGATAGCTTCATGGCGCAACTCGACTTCAAGTGCTGAGTCCGATCATAGTATGTACGTGCAGCGTGACAACCAAATCCATGGGATTGTTACACTCTGTTTGGATGACCTGATTTTGTGCTTGCTGGACCTGCCGAGCGTACAGTGGCTCAAAGAGTAGCTAAGAAGAAGATTCAAAATATTGGACATGGGGGAGCTGGTGAACTTCCTTGGGATGAGCAACACATCAAACCAGAGGATGCGCACAATTGAGATAGGGCAGGCCACATACGTGAGCGAGATGCTGAAGAAGTATGGCATGGAGGACTGGAAACCAGTTGGCAGTCCTGTCTTTACAACCTGTGACTGATTTTGGCAATGGTGCCGCAAACAAAAGAAAGGTGGGAGGAAATGGCAGGGTTGCCCTACTAATTGGTGGTGAATAGCCTCATGTGCGCCATGGTGGCAACTCGACCAAACTTGGCCTACGTGGTAGACCAAATACGCAGGTTTGTGGCCGATCCAAGGCAACAAAACTGGAAGGCAGTCAAGCGCATCCTTTGGTATCTGCAGGTGATGCGGCATGTGTGCCTGAGGTTTGACGGCAAGGGACTGTCCAACCCTTTTCATCTGGTCTGCTCCACGGATGCAGACTACACTGGCGATGTGGAAAAACAGAAGTCCACATCCGATTACGTGTTCTTACTTTCTGGTGCAGCACTCTCATGGTAGAGAAGAAAGAAGGAACGTGTTGCCATCTCCTTAGTAAGGCCAAAGTACATCAAGTTAGCCAAATAATTCAAAGAGACGGTTCTTTCGTTGGATGCTCAGGGAGCTGGGAGTGCCGCAGCAAGAGCCAACAATTGTATAAGAGGACAACACCGGCACTATCTCGCTGACCAGTAATCCAACGCAGCACAAGAGGACAAAGCACATTGACATGCACAACCATTACATACAAGACATGATGGAGAAGGGACCGGTGGTGCTGCAACACTGGAGCGCAGCCTGTGGATCGGTAAGTCATGGACGTGGCTGGACTTGGGGAATCATGCGAAGTTGCAAGGGAGAGTAGCAAGCAACAAGTGATAGGAGCAAGTCACGGGTCATAGTATTGATCCATGCGGGGGGGGGGGGGGGGGAGAGAGAGAGAGAGAGCAAGCAGCAAGCTAGCTCTCACTAGCTACCCTCTCAAGTTGTGGTTTTGAACCGCCACCTTCAGAATCTGGGAGTAACCCAATCCAACGTATTGCCAGCAAAGCAGCCGACAGGAACTAGGTTTGGTCGAGCACACGGCTCAGTCTATGCCAAGAATGCAAGCAAGCAAGAGGTGACGTGTGTGGGTGAGACACGAGAGCATGCAAAGATGGTGAAGCCTGCTAACCTCTTGGCCCAAGGGGTTAGCCCGTTGTAAGGTCACGTCCTCATAATGGCACAACAGGTAGTGTTGCCTCTCTCTTGTCGGTCACCTGCACCAATGAGGTGAGTGTGGAACGAGGCCAGAGGTTACCATGTGGTACTGACAAAACCAACACCGTGCAACTCGTACGGTTTGCAAGACTGTTCTAGTTTTTGTTGTAGAGCAACAAGGTACTTTCCTCTGCAGTTTGGAGGATGCATTGCACAGATGCAATTTCCAAGGGGAGTAGGAAGGCTGAGACCACGTGGAAGCAAGAGAGCAAGGAGGATGTTAAGAAGTTTTGACATCCATGGCGTGAGATCACGCACAGTCGCGGATGAGAGTGAAAAACACAACTAGAAGAGTGAAAAACGCGAGTAACAAGCTCGCGTAGTCATCCACGGCGGGGGAGCGAGCGAGCATGCATCGAGCTCGCTTTCGCTCGCTCCCTTCGGACCTGTGGTTTGAACCGCAACCTGCTGCTGGGAATTTCTCACCCCGTGTGCTTCTCCTACTCCTCAACAACCAAATAGCACTAGCCGACTACCCGTCAAAAAACATGTTGAACCTGCAAGTGAACAATAGCGTGTATGTTGAGTAGTGAGCACATGCAGACACAGTGGTGCCTGCTAGTCTTTTGGCTGAGGCAGGTGGACTGGCGAGAGAATACGCCACTAGTGAGGACCTCCCTCTAATCAGTCACCTACACACGTGTGGTAGGTGTGCAGCAAGGCCAAAAGTCACAATGTAGTATCAACACAGAAACCAACACTCTGTTGAAACATTATGCACCTTGTCCACTGCCTAGCTGGCTAGCTACACATACAGACAAGGCATGCACTGCTCTATGGAGTACGTCTCCTTGGTCTATTCTGAGATGGGCAAAGAATGCACTCCCCATAATGGGTATGTCCTATGTGGCTCATCATAGGAACCATACCTTTTTGGCTTTCGTTGAATAGGCACCGGAGTCTAAAACGAGAGGTCACGGGTTCAAAATCCCGCGATGGCCGCAATTTTCTTTGTGGCCAAAAATGGGACAGGAAGCTTCTATGAAGCTTACTAGAGCCTGCCTTGAGGATGATACTTGGCGGTCTAAGGACGCGCCAAGTGGGACAGTAGGTTGAGGTTGGCTCCAGTGGAGCCACTACAAGCAGAAGCTTTAGCAAAGCTCTGCAAGTATAAGAGCCTGTACCTTGCATGCATCCATTTACAGTTCTTGCCTTTGAGACGCCTCACAGAGTATCCAACCAAAGGTAGACACTAGAGACCAACATGCGGACTTTGTGAGGCTGCAAACCAAACGAACCTAAAGTGTGGATCCCTCGTTTGAGGGTAATATGTTATCTTGGTTGCAATACCAAGAGCGGTTGGCGGCCTCCCATGTTGGGACCCATTTTCTAGACCATTGCTATCCGGCGCATTGACAAAGGGTTATGGGTCCACACTTTTGGTTCTAAGGCACGCTTTCAGAAACCAACTAGCGAGTGGTCTTGCACGGCGCATAGGTATAATAGGTACACAAAGATCGGACAGCTCCAATCTGCTCCATCGGCTCCATCAGCTTCTTCAGGTAGGGTGCACGCACGTGGCGGACTATGGGACGAGGAACAGCTCTGTCCATGTTAGACAAGACCCTCGAGCCCCAACTGGATTAAGCTCTACCCATTTTTAGAAGGTGGTACGACCCCGAGTCCATTCTCTCATGACGGCACCATCTCCTGAGGTGATCATCGGCGGGAGGGGTATGCAACGGAACCAACTACACCTTTGACAACGGTTACAGTCAGTAGCCTCATCAGCCTCATCGGCCTCAACAAAGGAGAGTTGCAACGAAGCGGAGAAGATGAGTAACCGCAGGAAATGGCGGATCTGACTCAAGCCCGTCTTGAGGGGGGTATGTCCAAATTCACGGGGACAGGTTTTCCCTTGTGGAAATGGCAGTTTGAGATTGTCATGAACGTGCGTGGCTACCTCAACATCCTAAAAGGGACCGAGACAACACCCGCCAATGCGACAGTGACGACATATGCTGCAAACCTTGCAGCATGGACGATGAAGAACAACATGGCTCTCGCCATTCTTGTGACGTCCATCAACGAGACTCAACACTCCCACATCACAGGATGCACGTTTGCTGCCAAGGCCTACGCAAAGCTCTCACGACTTCATCAATCAAATGCCCTAGCATACCGACTCTTCATCTTCCAATGGTTGATGTCGATGAGGGTGAGCGAAGGAGAATCGATACGCGCATTTTGGCAGTCATTCGACAACGTGCTGCAAGAGGTCCAGCAAATGGAATGGAATCTCGATCCCAACATGCGTGCCATGATCCTTCTGATGGGGCTGTTGGAAAGCTGGGGGTCCTTGATCACCGTATTTGGTGGTTGAAAGGAGGAAGATCTGACGTATGAGGCTGTGGCCGAACACGCCCGCAACGAGACCATGCGACGCAGTGGAAGTGAGGCAAACATCTCAGCCTATGCCTCTCACTTCGGTGGACAACATGCAAGCTCTCGCTCGAATCAAGGCAATAGCAGAAGCGGTGGCGGTGGAGGGAAAGGCAACGATGGCGGGAAGAATTCCAAGAAGCCCGGCAACTGTCACAACTGTGGCAAGGCTGGGCACTGGGCTAGGGACTGCCGTAGTCCCGAGAAAGAAGGCGGGAACAAAGGTGGGAAGAAGAAGAAGGAGCTCACCAACATGATGGCTAGGGGACTGCCCATGAAGGGCGCAGCGATCCTTAGGCCTGGGGCATTTGCCCTTGACTCGGGCACCAACCACCACTCATCAAAAGAGAAGGGCGGATTTGTCTCCATGGCCGAATCTGTCATGCGCATCAAGTGTGCAAACGGCGGCGTCGTCCAAGCCATGGACGAAGGGGACAAGGTGATCACGTTCAACATGAACGGTGTGCAGAATATGGTCAACCTTCAAAAGGTGGTGTACATGCCCTCCTTTGTAGCCAACTTGCAGTCCGTCTCACAAATCACCGACAACATGACACTGGTGTTCACCAACAAGGAAGCGGTGGCCCTAAAAAATGAGGACATCAAGATTTTGTGCACCAAAGACGATCTCATGCTTCAAGTTCCAAGAGTCAACGGCCTCTGCGTGCTTCAAACCAAAGTCACCAACGCGTTGGATGAGGGACTCGCATGTGCCACGAAGAAAGTGGCACCGGAGCCAAAGCGTGAACCACCGGTGACCGTTGCGGCTGCCACATCGACTAATGACACTGATGCTGAGCTGTGGCACTGGCAATTTGGCCACGTGGCCAATAGCACGTTGCAAAAGATGCAGGAGCAAGAGGTAATCCATGGAATGGAAGGGTGCACCATGAAGCATGGCAAAGGGTGTACATTGTGTGAACCATGCCTTCAAGCGAAGGCAAAGAAGAAGTCGTTTGGGAGAGGAGGTCAACGAGCAGAGCATGTCTTGGAGTTGATACACAGTGACGTGTGTGGACCCTTCCGCACACCGTCTAAAGGAGGAAGCAAGTACTTCATGACCTTCATTGACGACCATAGCCGCAAGTTGTGGATTTACTTCCTCAAAACAAAGGGAGAGGTCAAGGAGAAGCTCCTCGAGTTCGTCGCCATGGTACAGCGGCAAACGTCCAAGAAAGTGAAGACGCTCCGAAGTGACAACGGGGGTGAGTACAAGGCATGCAAGCCTTAGCTCAAGCATCATGGCATCCGCCACGAGAAAACCACCTCTTACAACCCCCAAAGCAACAGAGTTACCGAGAGGATGATCCAGACCCTGCTCGGCATGGTGCAAAGCATACTCTTCGACGCCAAGCTCCCACCTGGCTTTTGGGCTGAAGCAACAACAACGGCTTGCAACCTATTGAACCTCACACCAGCGACCGCCTTGCGGAAGCGTGGAAAGGATCAGGACAAGCAGTTGAAGACCCCACAGGAAGAATGGTCGGGAAAGAAACCTAACGCATCTCATCTGAAGGTGTTTGGGTCAATCGTATGGGTGAAGATCCAGTCGGGAGAAGGTGGAGGCAAGCTGGACGCATGTTCCAGGAAGTGCGGCATGGTTGGGTGCGACACATCACACAAAGCCTATCGGCTTTGGGACCAGGCAGCAGGCAAGCTCGTGAGGAGCCGTGACGTCGTGTTTGACGAATGCACCTTTGAAGAGGGAGAGCTACTTGACCCAAACCTCGCTCCCAAAGCGGAAGAGTGGATAGTGTTGCTTGAGTCCGGAGGCGAAGCACCCGACAACTGGCTTGTTTTGCCAGCAAGTGGTGGAAATAGGAGAGTAGTTGTGGAGGATGATGCAGCATCTGACAAGGACGCGGATACCGAGGCGTCCGGGGCTTCCGAGTCTAACTTGGAGTCTGACGACTCTTCTGACGAAGACGACGACGAAAAAAAACCACCACCTGTGGAAGCACCAGCACCAAAGCAAGAAGCCACACCACTACCCCAGCATAGATTGCGACCAAAGAGAGCACCTTTGCAATATGATGATGATTGGACTGGCCTTATCTGGTCGTGCATGGCTCAGGGAGAGCCATCCACAGATGCAGAGGCGATGAATGGCCCAGATGCGGCCAAGTGGAAGGAGGCAGTGGATAACGAGCTCGCGTCCTTTGCCGAGAACGGCACGTGAATGCTGGTGGATAGACCCGACAAGGCCCACGTGGTGTGATCCCAGTGGGTCCTCCGAGTGAAGAAGAAGCAAGACGGCAGCATTGACAAGTTCAAGGCAAGGGTAGTGGTTAAGGGGTTCTCTCAACGCCCGGGCTCAGAGTACGATGAGATGTTCGCGCCCGTCGTGACCTTTGCCTCCATCCGCTCTCTCCTTGGAATTGCAGCGGGAAAAAACCTAGAGATACACCAGATGGACGTCAAAACAGCTTTTTTTTTATGGGAGGCTCGACAAGGAAGTGCTAATGGAGGTGCCCGAAGGAGTCAAAGCTCCCAAGGGTGTGCAAGTTGGTGAAAGCGCTCTACGGCCTGAAACAGGCCCCAAGGATGTGGTACAAAGAGATGGACAGTTTCATGACCGGCCTCTCCTTAATGGGTATGTCCCATGTGGCTCATCGTAGGAACCACACCTTTTTGGCTTGGTTGAATAGGCACCAGAGTCTCAAGAGAGAGGTCGCGGGTTCAAACCCCGCGCGACGGCTGCATTTTTCTTTGTGGCCAAAACTGGGACAGGAAGCTTCTAGGAAGCTTACTAGAGCCTGCCTTGAGGATGACACTTAGCGGTCTAAGGACGTGCCAAGTAGGACTCTAGGTTGAGGTTGGCTCCAGTGGAGCCACTACAAGCAGAAGCTTAAGCAAAGCTCTGCAAGCATAAAAGCATGTACCTTGCATTCATCCATTTACAGTTCTTGCCTTTGAGACTCCTCACAGAGTGTCCAATCAAAGGTAGACACTAAAGACCAACATGCGGACTTTGTGAGGTTGCAAACCAAACGAACCTAAAGTGTGGATCCCTCGTTCGAGGGTGATATGTTATCTTGGTTGCAATACCAAGAGTGGTTGGCGGCCTCCTATGTCGGGACCCGTTTTCTAGACCGTTGCTATCCGGGGCATTAACACACTCCCCCATGACTTACAGTCGAACTGCACAGAGACTGCCACAGCCACAACAACGACGTCACAAGTAGTGACACACGACGGTACACAGACACACAACACACCAACTCAACCCGAAGCATCACGAACACACAGCAACTCAACAGTGTGAACTACTGTCTTGAAGACGTTACTACTCAACGCCCTCGTGAGGAAGTCAGCTGGTTTCTCTCTCGTGTCAACCCACACGATTTGGACACCTCCTGCAGCTACACGCTCACGCACAAAATGGTGTATGCTTTGTGCGAGTGTGATGCATGCCGTCATTGCTTTTGTGCTTTGGTTGTCACAACGCATAGTGATGCAGCAAATGGGGACACGGAACTGTTGTAGCAAACGACAAAGCCATACACTTTCACACGTGCCTGCGCCAAGAGCAACATACTCAGCTTCACTCGAGCTACGTGCAACACAACCTTATTTTCCACTTTTCCACGAGATCGTTGTTCCCCCAACAAGGAAGATGTACCCCGTGCGACTGCGAGCATCCACATCATGCGCGTAGTCACTATCAGTGTACCCATCCACAACCACTAACGGTTGTGCTATGTTACACAGCCCAACTCTAGCCGTCGAGAGAGCATACCTGACGACTCGCAAGGCGGCCTCCATGTGGCGTGACCTGGGGCACTATGAGAACTGGGCAAGAAAGTTCAGAGCGAAGGCAACGTCTGCTCGAGTGGTGGTAGCCAAGTACATTAAAGACCCAATCACTCGTAGGTAATCAGTCACATCGACTGGCTCCCCTAGCTTTGACACAACCAGAGTCTTCAGCAAGCTTTGTCCGGCGGGCGTCATTGGTGTGGACGCAGTGGGCACCGACGCAAGGAAGGGGGCAAAACGCTCCCCCAGGCTCCTCACGTAAGCAGCCTGGTGAACGTGTAGAATGCGACGAGTGCGATCACGCTCAATCTCCATGCCTAGAAAGACACGGCTGGACCCAAGTCCTTCATCTTGTATGCAGACTGTAGTACGGACTTCACGGACGATATCGCCTCTTGACGAGGAGACGCCATGAGCAAGTCATCGACATAGACAAGAATAGCGGCAAACGGCGCCGAAACTGGGTTGACAATGCTCAGGGTCGCGCAGGGTCGACTATGCTCCGTCGGTACCCCCCTTTCTCCATGATTGAGGTGATCTCCTGATTGCAATATCTTGGCGACTGCTTAAGGTTGTAGAGAGCCTTGGGCGGTCTCCAGAATCTGCCAGTGCCGTCATTGAACCCTGGAGGCTGGACCATGTAGATCTCTTTGTCCAATCGCCTGTGCAAGAAGGTGTTATTGACATCCACTTGCTCGAGTTCCCAGTCATGGTGCGCGACAAGACTAAGGAGAGCTCGAGCAGTGGAATAGTGTCCGACGGGAGCGAATGTTTCGTCGGCATCAACCCTAGCGACTTGGGAGAACCCCTTGGCAGTAAGGCGCGCTTTGTATTTTCGCCAAAACACCCAGCGGGCGTCAATGGCCTTGCAACTTGGTGGTAGATCGACCAAGTCGTAAGCATCATGGCCATCTAGAGCTCTCAGCTCATCACGCATGGCAGCCTCCCACTGCTATGAGTCGGGTGCTGCTCGTGCCTGTTTGACTTTGGTGGGATCAGGCGACAGGGGTGACGCTACAGTGGTGGCCAGAAACTCTGCGACACTGCTAAGCACGGCGGCTTCAGGAGCGCGCTCATGCTCCGTCACAAGCAGCGTGTACCCAAGGGCAGAGCAGGGGTGGACAACCTCTGTGGCCAGGCCTAAGGCATCCATGCCGGTAGGCAGAGCTTGCGACTGCTCAGAGGACGACTGCAACGCTCGGGAGGGGGACACTGAGGCACTCGAAAAGCGAGAGGGGAGGGCCTGGAGGTGACCACCACGGACAAAGGGTGAGACAAGTGCAGGACCGGGTGGAGCCGCAGGCGCAACCATGGCGGGAGCCGGCGGATTGGGGCCAGTCGAGGGGAGCAGACTGGCGGGCGTCGCAGAGGAGTGAGAAGGAGAGACAGCCTCGGAGGAGGTAGGCGAGGAGTGCAAGACAAGGGAAGCCGAAGTGTTGGGCGACAAGGCCTGCGTTGAGGGCACTGGATAGGACGCATTGGGATGCGATTAGGGAGGAGGCTGCATAGAATGGACAGCAGAAGGGACTGCAGGAGCAGCACAGACAGGAGGACCGACTTCCCCACGCAACTAAGAGAACGGCAGCAGATCGACAGCAGACGCAAAATGACTCAAGTCGCAGAGAAAGACAGACTCAAAGAACAGGGCATCACAAGACTCAACAACCCGTTGGCACTCCGGATCCAAGAAGCACCATGCCTTGGATTGGGTACAGACGCCGAGAAAGGGACAGAGGCGCCCACGCGGTCAGAGTTTTCCCTCGCGAAGGTCATCAGGGAGCCAAACAAACGCAATGCTACCTGAGATGTGAGCGAGGCAAAGGTCGGCACGAGTGACGTACAAGCACTCAGACGGGGTGACAGTCCGGGGGACGAGACCGTGAGGGACGCGGTTCCAGACCCACATCATGTAACACATTGCCTCGAAGGCAAAGAGGGGGGGAGACTGAACTCAGACAAGTGAGTGCGAACTCCATCGGCGAGAGTCCTATTCCATTGTTCAGAGACCCCGTTTTTCAAGGGTGTGTAGGGAGCAGACGTTTCCAAGCACACCCCTTCGGACTCGAGGAGCCGGGCGGTGGGACCAAGGAACTCACCGCCACGGTCACTGCGAAAGACACGCGGGGACCGTTGACACGACCTTTCAGCCTATAGAGCCAGGTCTCAAGAACCTGACACACATCGCTCTTTTGAAAAAGGGCAAAGATCCAACGGAAATGAGAGAAGTCATCGGTCAAACACATGACATAGCGCCCAGCACCCCCAAGGAACTCGTGGGGGAGAGGACCCATGACATCCGCATGGACAAGATCAAGGGATGAGATGATTGGGACTCAGAAGAGGCAACAGGAGAGCAATGCATCTTACAATGGGCAAAGTCAAGACAGTCAGAGGGACAAGGCGACGGAAAGCTTGACGGGGACAGGCCAAGAGCGGGCTGGAGGTGGAGCATGCTGGAGATAGCATTAGTATGGACATGGCCAAGACGACAGTGTAAGAGCTGAACGTAGTCGGGAGAGAGAGAGGGAGCAACATGGGCAAGGGAGGAGCCAACATAGGAAGCACAGGGCACAAGCAAGGGGACTTGGTAAAGCTTGTCACACTTGACACCTTGCAGGACAACACGACCGGAGGGAAGGAGACGAACAGTGCCAACACCTTGACCGACTGCGAAGTCCATGCCCTGATCATCTAGAGAAGTCACCGATAGCAGGCTAAGCTCCAAGGAGGGCACGTACAGAAAGTCGAGCAAGAGTAGCACGCCATTGGGACCAACAAAACGGACAACACCCACGCCCTGAACAGGGAGTAAATGGCCGAACCCGGTGCGCACAAAGCGACCGGGACCGACAGGACCCAACGAGACAAAGGAGGCACGATCAGACGTCATGTGGTGGGTGGCTCCAAATTCAAGAACCCAGAAGCCACCAGAGACATGAACATGGAGAAGGAAATCACACGTGGCGACAGTACCGACAGGAGGGGAGGACGTGGCACAGGCGGCGAGACGACGAGGGAGAACAATGGACTGCCAATGCTCAACCCACGGAACAGACGCAGACAGCAACCCAAGAACGTGACCAGGGGGGTCCCCACGAAGAACATTGTCAGACTAACATGAAGGACCTCTGGCCAATGCAGTCACACTCTCACCTCCCTGATCGCGAAGGTGGAGACAATGCAGAAGGGACTGCTCCAGCAAGCGCTCATCGTCAATGGACGGTGCTGGTGACAGAGTAGAGGACCTCGAGGGAGGAGGGAACCATGGAGGAGCAAAGTAGGTAGGAGAGGGCGGCCCGGCAGAGACGGGTGTGCCGTAAGACGGCGGCCAGCCCCAGGGGAACGAGATTAGAGGAGGCGCTCAGAGAACACCGACAGTGGTGTAGGCCTGGGCAGAGGGGGAACTGGCAGGGCGAGTCGATGCACTAGAGCCGGAGCTGGGCTGCTCGAAAAAGAGGTGGTGGAGCCGCTGGAACGTGCCCAGTGGGCACGCATGGCGCGGGCAAGACGCAGGTCATCGGGTGGTGCAGGGCACTTCCGAGCGCAGTGCTCGGAAGAGCTGCAGTTCCAACACACCACCTCGGCGAGGATGCGAGAGGAGGCGGAGTCAGCGGGTTTCCCCTTACCACCTTTCCCCTTACCCCGGCCATGCCCATGACCCTGAGAGGCGAGGGCTGTGGTGGTGGAGGTCGAATAGGGGGTGGAGATGGAGACGGAGGCGGCGCTAGAGGGCGAAGATGTGGAGGCAATGGTGATAGCTGCAACCCCTTCGACGACGAAACGATGGAGGTGCTTGTTCTGAAGGCTAGTCCAGCAGGCCGCAAGGCGCTCGGCGGTGAATTTCCAAAGAGCGCCAACTCTCGGAGGGGACCGTGGAGGCACGTGCTGGGAGGCGAGGCTCTACAACTCAATGGGCTTGACATCGTGAAGAGGGTCTGACAGCTCAGGAATTAAGTCGTTGACCATCATAAGCAGAACTGATAACTGGCCGGGTACAGCAGTATTAAACTCGCAAAGCAGTTTGAGCCCACGCGCCCAGTACGCATCAGCCGATTCGTCTGCATGCATAAGGAGCGTGTTGAACTACACGGTGAGCACACTTTGCGTAGCCTGACCAGTGACGGTGGAACGATGACGCAGCATGGTGTACGCGCCAACCAGGTCTGCCAGACGCTAAGCGGCAGGGTCAGCATTGTATGTGCCAATGTCATCGACAAGCGTTTCTGGCGTAGCAGCGATACGAGCGCAAACAGCGCGAGCGGACTCGTCAGCGACAGTCGTGAAAGGTGGAACAGCAGGAAAATAGTACTGCCACAGACGTTCTCCTTCACTCCAAGTGCTAAAGCGAGTCTCCCAGGAGGAGAAGGCTAGGCCGGCAGCAAGGGTAGAAGGTTGGGAGAAAACATCGTGTTGGTGCGGTGTAGAGGTGGGAGCAGCAGCAAGCGGGCTGCCAACAGGGTCAGCGGCAGTGGCGTCGAGAGCGGTGCTAGCAGCGGAAGGGGTAGAGGATGCACCAGCGGGGACGCCAGAAGGGGAGATAGATGCAGCAAGGAGACACCTAAGGACGATGGCAGCGAAATCATTAGCAAAAGCGGCGCGGTTGTCATTTGCAACTTTGAGGCGATCTTCTACCTCGCGATGAGCCTCGCAAGTGAGGTTTAGCTGGCGCTACAGCTCAGCGACGACCGACTCGTCGTCACCAGGCGTGGTGACGACTATGGGGCTTTGTCAAAAAAAACTCGGCAGAGTTTCCCTCGCCCTAGTGGGCGTGGGAGAAGTGAGAATGTCTTCGGCACGTAGGAGAAGTGCTGCAGGACAGCCCACCCCCAGTCAGACACAGCAAGCCACCACAGGGAGGGCAGAGACACAAGACGAGCAGCAAAGAGACATGCAACCAGGCAGCTCACGAGGCTGCGGGCGAAGGCACTCTGCGCAAAAAAGAGAGGAGAGGGGGTACCGCAGCAGTGGAGGCTGCAACCAAGATAGAGACTGTCGTAGCGACTGGTACGACGAGGGCAAAGACACCTGTGATAGACGTAGCACCCAGAGTGATGAGAACAGCTGCGCAGGACACAAGGGTGGTGAGGATGCTAGAGACGGCCGATGGAGAAGATGCAGCAGATGCTGCAGCAGCAGCTGTAGAGGTGCAGATAGATTATGGAGCTGCGGCTGTGGCAGATGCTGCTGGCGCTGTAGCTGATGCATTGGAAGCTGCGGTTGCCGCGAGTTGCGTGCCTATGTCAGCAGCAACTGGAGCAATGGGACCAGCAACTACTGCCGCCTCAATGCATGCTTCGGCTGCCCTGCCGGCGGATGTAATAGCTGGAGCACGGGCGGCCCTTGCTGTTGCTACAAACGTAGCTGCGGCTTCGACTGCGGCTGCAGCGTCCATCACTGCGGCTACCGTGCGTGTGAGCGCGTCTCAGAGGCCAATGGCGTCCTCTAGAAATGCCGCACACAATTGGGAGAGTGATGGCTTCGGCGGCGGTGTCATGCGGCGGAGAGCCGGGGGGGGAGACGCTTACCGAAGTATGACGCGTTGATCCCTGCGGTTGGGGCTGCGGTGACCCGGATGCGGTGTGATTGCCCTCGCTACGACGCGAGCGAGAGCGTGAGCGCGAGTGGCGGTGGGCTGATCGTCTCTCGTTGTAACTCCCAAGTGACAACGGGCTGGGGGCTTCAAGGGACGCCAGCGTGCCGGACGGCGCCACCAAGTGGCGCTGGCCACGAGGTGACGAAGACCGGCGGCTGGATAGGAGTCCGCGCACAGGGCTTGGGTGCTCCCGGGAGGTGTCGCAGTCACCAGCACTTCTGCTGCAACTGCCGTAGGGGCCGGTGATCGCTGCGTCAGCTGCGGAGAGGCTGGCGCAACTAAGCTGACGCTACTGCGTGGTGCGGCGGCCAAGACGTGGGCTGGCTGTGTAGCTGCTGTCGTGGTGTCCGCCGATGCAACCGCAAGAGAGTCTACAACTGTCACGGAGGGCAGGGGGCAGCGTTGGCGGGCATCCTAAGACTGTGGCGTTGTAGTGAGAGCCGCACGTTGCCCGTCCGCGAACGGTGAGGCGTTCGCGGGTTGCGCACGTGCTTGTGAAGAGAAAGCACGGCTGCCGGTAGCAGAAAGGACAGGCACAGTGCCTGCTGCTGTTGTGTCGCACGTGCAGATGTGCGGCGGCGGCGGCAAGCGCAATGGCAACGGCGGCGGATGTAAGAGAACGCGCGGGAATGGTGGGATCGTGGCTCTCTAGGGTTCCCTGTGACTGCTCTGATACCAATATGAAGGCTCAGACCACGTGGAAGCAAGAGAGCAAGGAGGATGTTAAGAAGTTTTGACATCCATGGCGTGAGATCACGCACAGTCGCGGATGAGAGTGAAAAACACAACTAGAAGAGTGAAAAACGCGAGTAACAAGCTCGCGTAGTCATCCACGGCGGGGGAGAGAGCGAGCTTGCAGCGAGCTCGCTTTCGCTCGCTCCCTTCGGACCTGTGGTTCAAACCACAACCTGCTGCTTCTCCTACTCCTCAACAACCAAATAGCACTAGCTGACTACCCGTCATCAATAGCGTGTATGTTGAGTAGTGAGCACATGCACGCACGGTGACGCCTGCTAGTCTTTCGGCTGAGGCAGGTGAACTGGCGAGAGCATACGCCAGTAATGAGGACCTCCCTCTGATCTGTCACTCGCACAGGTGTGGTAGGTGTCCAGCAAGGCAAGAGGTCACAATGTAGTACCGAAACAGGAACTAACAATCTCCCCCCCCCCCCCCCCCCCCCCCCCCCCCCCCCCCCCCCCCCCCCCCCCCCCCCCCCCTTTCTTCATTACGTTGACGAAGTTCAATGAATTCATGTGTTCCTTCCCAATCTCTCCAAATTTTCAAGCACTATCTGTCACATTATGTTCCATGCAACGTGGCCTCTCTCAATGAACAATGCTTAGGGGTTTCTTCCATTCCCTTAGGTGATTCAATTCGGCATATCACCAAGTGTCCACCATGTTAACATTATGTACGATCTGCACAAGCATGGACACGACCGATTGGTCACATTAATCTGCATACGAACCTTCCTCCCTCCATACCTTGCACTCCAACTGTCCTCCCTTTTCAATTCTCACAGCCCTTCTCCCTCCTTAACTTTCATATACTATCATGGATTTGTAGACCTTTCCCTGTTATGATCCCCTCAATTGTTACTAAGGTCCTCTCCCAGATTTCTTATGTTTTGTATTGTCCATCGGAGCACTTGCATCACTGAAGGCAAAGGCAGAAAATCATTAGTGGCACATCCCCCTGAAGCCTCATAAGCCATTTCTACGACATTCTCCCTCACAACCAAGGCAAGTGCTTGATTTGAATGTGTTCGTCCAGGTGTTAAAATCTTTCCAGAATTCAAAGCAACTGCTGGCATCCACCTGGTTGCTCCAAACCCACGTTGTCCCTCTCATTCCTACATAGAGAGGGAGAGGGAGAGAGAGAGAGAGAGAGAGAGAGAGAGAGAGAGAGAGAGAGAGAGAGAGAGAGAGAGAGGGAGAGAG
>SZWC01017245.1:33963-46352 GCA_023375785.1 Penium margaritaceum
CGCCTCCCCCTCCCCTGCCGCCTCCCCATACCCCGCTGCCTCCCCCTCCCCCGCCGCCTCCCCCGCCCCCACGCTCACGCTCACACCCGCGCCCACGCACCTGTCCGCGCCCACATCCACGTCCACGCCAACGCCCCGCCGCTGCTGACGCTGCCAATGCTGCTGCTTCTGATGCCACAACTGCTGCTGCCGTTGCTGCTGCTGCTGCTGCTGCCCCTGCAGCTGCCTTTGTTGCTATGTCGCCGGTGGGACTGGCGACGGCGGTGGTGGTGACAAGGGCTTTCAACCGACGCTCTGATTTTGATGTTGATTCGAGGTCTTAACGTCTACGGCCCGCGGTTTGGCGATGTTTTTCGAGTCGTAACCCTTGACCGCGAGCGGCTTAAATTCGCGGCGCCGCGAGGGCAATAACCTCGAGAAGCCATCGAGAAATCGCGCTTTCCACGCGCCGTGGCCCTCAAGCCCACTCAATTATAGGAAATTCCCTGGATGCCAAACCGTTTGACACGGAGAGTTGTCCGTGGCTCCAGTTCATAAATTAGTTCATAAATTAGATAATTTGCCGTGCTTTCCAATTTTGGAGAGAAAAAATCTACGTTATCCAGTTCTTTCCACGTAAAGCCACAGATTCTTTGTTTGATCACGATATGCCACGAGGGGCATATAAGACATCATCTTACATCCCACAAAGTAAGAGATTTTCATGACAGCTTGTTGTTACATTTAGATTTCATAAAGCACAAGGATTATTTTCTTCATTAGTAGATATTCAGAAATTTTTCTTGCGATCATGACGCCATTTGTTTGTCAACCCTAGAAATTGACAAGAGCACAATGCAATAAAACTTGTAAATGTGCAAGTGACATTACAAGGGCGTATTTGAATTTATTTATTGGGCTTGTGTTATCAAGAACAGTTTTGCCACAATAGAAGAAATTTTAATGTTACAAATAGATAACTTGACATAAGACATGACATAACAGATGTTTTGACACGTAGTTAAAGGAGTATATGGAGGTCTATATCATAAACGTGTGGCTTATGGTCATTTATTTCTAGAAACTATGGCTTTTTATAAACAAAAATCTGGATGTTGTAGATATTTTTTAAAAAAACTAATCACATGGCAGATAGCTTACCCAAGTGAGAGAATCCTTACAGATATTAAATTTTCCATCTCAATTATTTTGATGAAAAATGGTATGTGGACCACGGTAGGTCCAATGTGTAGTGCAAATCTGGAAATTATAGCTACGTAACCTAAGTTAAATTCTTTTTTTCACAACAGACAATGGAGCATCAAGAATAAAAGAGAAGATTTTCTTCAACATTTCCATGTTTTCTTCTTCTTTTGATCTAATATATTAAATTTTCTATTTTTAGAAGTATGGTTTTCTCTATTTGGGCAAAACGGTTCTTGATAACACAAGGCCAATAAATCAAGTCAAACATGCCCTTGTAATGTCACACGCACACTTATAAGTTTTATTGCATTGTGCCCGTGTCAATTTCTACAGTTGACAAAGGAATGGTGTCATAATTGTAAGAAGCATTTGTGAATATCTACTAATGTAAGTGCCCCTTTCCCAATCAAGACACGAATCCTTGTGCTTGACGAACTCTAAACATAACAAGCTGTCATGAAAATACCTTGCTTTGTGGGATACATGATGATGTCTTATATGCCCCTCGTGGCAAATCGTGGTCACACAAAGAATGTGTGGCTTTTCAAGAAAAAAACTGGATAACGTGGGTGTTTGATCTCCAAGATCGGAAAACACGGCAAATAGTTCTCTTATTCATGAACTGGAGCCATGGAAAACTCTCCTTGACAAGTGGTGTGGCAGTCAGAGAATTTCTCGGAATTCATCTACGCCGGAGGGCCACGGTGTGTTACAAGCGTGATTTTGCATGGGCGCTTTGAGGTTATGCCCGTTGCGGCGCCGCGAATTCGGGCCGCTCGTGATCAAGGATCACGACTTGAAAAACATTGCCGAACCGCGTGTCGTAGATGCAAAGACCTCATTTTGATTCTATGTGTCAAGGGCGGGACGTGGCGCGACGAAGTCGTCCGCGAGAGCCCGCAACCGTTGCCGAATCTGCCAAAGGGAGTGGCAAAAAAAACCAAGAATCACATGAGACCCTCTGATTTCTTCTGTTCTGGAAGTCATTTTATCCGATGTGGCATTGTTCCCACAATCTGGGTAACGTCCTATTGAGGGAAAAAACTAGAATCAGACGAAATGCCCTTGATATTGATTCGAATTAAAAACGTGATTTAGACCAGCATTTAACAAAATCTGAAGTGAAATCTACTGTCGAACCAACACTCTCTTCATGCTGACGGCACGACAAAAAAATCGTTTGCGTACGAGTGGCTGGGTATGCGAGTCGGCCGTCAAAGTCGACGTACGCTTGGGGACTGGCAGCGACTCGCTCACCTAGGCGAGTTGCTACAGCCTACCTGAGCATGACCTCCGAAGAATCAGGGAGTATGTCCATCAAACTCACATAGCGAGACCCACAAGTTTGAAGATGTCCTACTTGATCTCCGCTGATTCGAACCAATTCCCTCCAGGACGAAGAATCATCCAAAAATCAGAGTTGGAGAGGGAAAGCGCGAAACCCTAGAATCAAAATCAAAATCAAAGCGTCGGTTCAGAGCCATGCTCCACTCAACGGTGCAGACGATGGCCTTCTGGTGTTACATATGTGCAGATCCGAGGGTTTTCTTTTCCTTTTGATTTGGGCGAAATAGCTCTAATATCCACATTCCCGAAGGGCGGACCCTCCCATATCCAACTGCTAAATTTTATGTACCCCATATCCAACACTTTAAAATATAAGAACCCCATGTCCACGGTCGTCGACGAGAACACCGCCATGTCCACTACGCCCGTTGTTACTACGCCATACCGGCATGGCATTGTTATTTGAATGTTGTGGATATGGGGTGATTATTTTTCGAATAAAAAGCGCGATCGCCGAAACGTGAAAACTGTATTGTCCGTTGTGCGTAAACGGTGGGCTAAGGGTCAGCGCTCTTGTGTTGGCGGAAAATGAGACCGTCCAATTGTGTTCGCAGGACGGCGTAATATGTCGGAGACCCCTCGAAACAGCAATTGTATTATGGGGGGATCATGTTTCTGCCAAGGGAACTTGGCGGACTTCCGTTGCGTTTAGCCGGTATTCAAGAAAGTAGCGATTGTCGTACGAAGAAACGGATCCTACTCATCGGCATTGTCAAACGGTAAGCACGGCATGCAACGTCAGGCCGCAGGCTGTCGCGGTCAGCAACCGCCAGCCTGTCCACTGTTGTGTATTCGTCGTGAACGCGACGTTCCATGCGGCGACTCTACGCAAGGCAACGAGACACATCGAGTCGCATTTCGTGCATGAACGAGGACTGTCAACTCCCCCCGAACCCGTGCCACGGTGTCTATTTTCTGTACCATGCAGACGTTGCGCCAACGTCTGGCCGGGAGACAATCGCGTTCAAGCGTCCTGTCCAGGGTGTCCGATGGTCACGCATTGGACCCTACTCTCGACCGCTGTCGACAGTAGGGTCCAAGGCCCCGTCATGCTGGAGAGACACCCACCACGAAGGACAGCCGCGCGCCACGGAAGCGCTTGTGGACGCCTCTGAGCCCGGTGAGAATGGGTATCTAGTGTATTTACTTCTCATTTTACATGTAATGTACCCAGGTCGTCCAAAATGGCTGCCCAGCTGCACTGGGCAGCCTCACGTAGGCGTAGGTCAGGCGACGCTATTGTGGTTTCTGAACGCCGTGGTCTCTCACGTCCGCAACTCAACGAGCCAGGTCTCGTGTCCCAAACCCCATCCTCTCGAAACCTCGTGTACGATAAGCACTTTGAGCATGAGCAGCGTGCTCAGGTGCTCCTCATCTCGCCCGAACAAGCAAGAGACACTTTGAGGCTTTCCCGACCGATTCATGTAGCTGATAAAAATTCATTCACGTATTCCCTTGGTGTGAACAATACTTGGTTCTCGATCCAGTTTTTGAATCCTGCCATGTCCTTGTTTGTCTTGCAGTTTCCTCCGACGATGAGGTGTCTGGTGAGGCCCCAAAACGCAGAAGGGCGGAAAGTACTTTTCCCGGTGGGATGTCATTCCAGGACATGGCTGAGGCGCGCGCTGCAGTGGACGACTACGCCATCACAAACCGGATGACGATTCGCTGGCTACGCAGTGAGAAGACGTGGTTCACTGCACCGTGCGGGCAGTTCAAGGAAAAGGACTGCCCTTGGCTGCTACGTGCCCATGTCGCGGCAAATGGTTCTGGTGTTGTGGTGGCCGAGTTTGTCGACGGTCATAAGTGTGTCCCGGGTGTTGGGCGTGGAGACCCGGCGAAGACAGTGAAGTGGGTGGCGCGTCATATTGAGTCGACCCTGAAGCGGAATCCTACAGCAGACGTGAAGACGTTGGCTGCTGTTGTGTGCAAAGCCACAGGCAAGGCCGTAGACAAAAACACCATGTACCGGGCGAAGACGAAAGCGCAGGAACATCTCATCGGCCGCAAAGCCTTATCCTGGAGCCTGTTCCCACTGTACTGCGCCGAGGTACGTGGATTCCGCATGTGGCCTACCTGTTTTCCCGGGCTTATGTGAACATAAGCTAACGCAATGTGCTCTGTGCGCTGCAGCTGAAGCGGGTGGACCACAACACACATGCTGTTGCGGAGGCGACTGCGGAGGGTGTTTTCAAGAGAGCGTTCGTCGCCCCTGGTGCTACCGTCCTCGGGTTCCAGCACGCACGTTGAATCCTAACGATGGACGCCACACATCTCAAAAATGGCCACAAACAAGTGCTCCTCATAAGCCAATTTTTCGACGCCAACGACAACGCCGTGCCGATGGCGTGGGCCATGGTGCAGGGAGAAAATGAAGACAACTGGACGTGGTTTTTGGAACAGCTGGCAATCGTATACCCGACAGCAGCGAAGAAGGGTACGGTCGTCATTTCGGACCGTGACAAAGGTTTGTTGAATGCTGTCGAGAAGGAGCTGCCAGGGGCTCACCACACCTACTGTTGCTACCACCTGCGGCAGAACATAAGGCAAAAGTTCGGCAAACAAGCAGGTTATTGGTTTTGGCGACTGGCACATGCGCTGACTCCCGCTGAGTGGACAAGGTGTGAAGAACAATTGCGCGCAGTGAACTCCCGCGCTGTAGTGTATCTCCTTGGAGCAGACGGGGTGGGCGGCATACCGAGGGAGCAGTGGGCCAGGCTGTACTGTCCTGTCGGCCGTGGTGGACACACCACCTCGAACGCTGCGGAGTCTTTGAACGCTTGCATCGTTGAGTGCAAGAAACTTTTCCCGTTTTACTGCTTTGTGTCTCTGTACACATGGGTGCAGCGTTTGCTTGCAGAGAGGCGCAAGTTGAGCAAGTCGTACGAGGGGCAACTGGCGCCAACAGCAGCAAAGCGCCTTCTGAACAGCAGCGTCCTTGCACACACGTACGACGTCACGGAGGAAGGGCCGCAGAGTTGCAGTGTCACGGGTCTGAGGAACAGGACCCGCAAGGTGAACGTGCAGGACCGCACGTGCACCTGCGGTGCCTGGAAGGAGTGGGGCCAGCCATGTGCACATGCGTGCGCATTCGTCATCGGCCGTGGGGAGCAGGCCGAGGCACTGTGCGACATGGGACTCACGCGTATGGCCTACAGGCGCACCTACAACTTCCCCATGCCAGGCGTTAACCCAGCTTCGCTCAAAGTCGAGAAAGGGTGTGCTGTGGCAGCAGCCAGGACCGAAGCGTGGAGCCGGACGGCCGAAGAGTGCACGGTGGGACTGAGAGGAAAAATGACGCAAGAACTACATCTGCCCGCGTTGTGGCCAAAAGGGTCACACCAAAAAAAAGTGTACAAACGAGCCTGCTGTGGCTCCCGCGGTTGAGGCTACAGCCAATGCTCTGACTCGCCGACCCCAGCGCGCTGAAGCTGCCGTGAGGGCAGAGGCATTGGCAGGCAGGTGGCCCCTAGCAGAGACCCAAGCGGAGAATGAAGTTGCAGCAGTAGCAGCAGTAGTCGCCGCAGCTGCCACTGGTACCCCCGGAAGCACCAGAGGGGGTTCACATGGTGGAGGTACTGCAGTAGAAAATGTGGTCTTACTTTCCGACGACAGTCCAGGGACGAGCTTGTTGGGCTTTGGCGCAGGATCGGGATGGGCGGGGCAGGTGGGCCGCAGAAGCACGACTGGAGCAGCAACCAGTCCAGGGACGACCGTGCTTGGCATTGGCGCAGGGTGGGGATGGGCGGGGCAGGCGGGGCGCAGGAGCACCTCAGAAGCACCTAATAGAGTTGCTGCTGCTGCCTCTACAGTGGTGGCAGCAACTGCAAGGGCAACAGGAGCAGCGGGTGGACCAACAGACGACGCTGAGTATGACCCCGATGCAGCAGGCTACGACTCTGCGCAGGAGGAGATTTAAGACCCAGAAAAGCACATCCTCAGTGACTCAGATGAGGAGGACGCCGAGGACGGCGACCAATTCACAGACCCGCAGCAGCAGAGGGAGTGGGAGGCAAGGACAATTCGTGAACAGCAACAGGCATGCATCATGGATGGTTGGGAGGAGTGCGTAGAGGAGTGGGATGACGAGCCCGATGTCTTCTAACATGTAAGGACGTTTGTTATGTTTGTGCTGCAAACACAGTTTGTTCTCATTTGTTAGTTATGCAAATGTGCTCATTCATTGTGTATTGTTCTTATGTGTCTGGTGCAGGTCATGGCGAAGGAGAAAAGTTGTCGACTGGAATGACCCATAGGAGTAGCTGTTTGGTGGTTTGCCTCCAGCAATGGGGCTGCATGGTTGCTCGAGGTCCAGCTTTGTCTGAAGGCGGATTGTGGCAGGGGTAGCTTCAGTGTGGTTGTAGTGCAGTAGGTGTGCGTTGGGTGAAATAGTTTGGACAACGCCATGGAGTTGAATCAAATTTTGACATGTTTTGTACAAAATCATGCTTGTTCTCTTGTGTCCACTTGTTAAACCCAGGCTTTTGTGAATGAAACGGATTCACTTATAACAATTACCCACGAAAGCTGATACACATAGAACAATTACCCACAAAAGTGTTGCCAAAGTGAGTTATAAATGTCAAAGAGAGTAGAGTGGTTCATTCTCTTTTTCACAATTTCACTGAAGTCAACGACGTTTGACATCCACACACAAACCATGGAATGTGTAACTTCATTCCTGGCTGGTGCGGGAGTGACATACATTGTCATGACGTGGAAGGAGTGGAGACCAAGGCCAGTGCACATTGTGAAGATGTATATGTGTCCTTGTAAGGATGGAGCGTGTCAGGACGAGCAGGATGATGTCTTTTACGACGTAAAGGATTGGGACGAAGAGGGCGCAGACTGTGCTTCAACCGACACTGAAGAAGAGTTGGAGTTTATGGACTGCTACCATCATGGATGCAGTGTTACAGGAATCTTGTGTCCGGCATGTGAGATCATGGCCTGGATCCATTCTTTGCCTCCTTCGGTCTAGCGATGGTTGGTCAGTGGACTTCCAGGTCCTTTCATCAGTGGCTGTGCACACTGAGTGCTGTGGATGTGGAATATTGGATTGAGACAATGAAGGGTATGAACATCCCTGTAAGTTGTAGTATTGGGTAGTGTTCAGTGTTCCTTGATATGGAGTTTCTGTTATTGAACCGTGTGCAATATGAAGCGTGTATCCATAACATGACAACAGTAAAAGCTCCACAACAGCAACAACTTGTACCAATGTGTGGAAAGTGTGTCAATGAAATGGACGCCGATTACGCTGGAGACGTTGATGGACATGCCATTGTGAAATGTACATGATTAATAACAAAACAACCATGGGATTGGGAAACGTTCATGTTGTGGATGTAGACACTCAACTGGCACAACCTCACTGTAAGAAGTAGTAATGAGAAGTCTAAAGTGTTCATTCATATGGAGTACCTGTTATTAAACTGTGTGCAATATGAAGCGTATATCCTGGGCATCCCATAGAAAAAAATTGACGATTAATGACGAAAGAACCATGGGGTCACATACGCGACAACGTCATGGGATGCATCTGCACCCACGGCTGCCAGTCACTTTTCGCGTACACTGGGCGGCTAGTTGGAGCGCGCATACCCAAAATCCAACACATGGTGTGAGGACTCGGCGGCGCATGGTCATACATGGCGTCCCACCGAGCCTTAAGGTGGCGCCATGCAGCCTCAGCCTCGTCACATGTTGGTTTCGGTGGAACGGGAACGACCACATCCCATGGACCATGTCGAGCGTCTTCGATGTTACCCCAACGTAGCATCGGAGGCAGTGGGCGTTGTACGTTCATCCGGTCCATGTCCAACGTCAGGAAGTGGAACCCTATCGCGCGAGTTACGCGAACAACCTGTAAGTCTTCGGTCAAACCGCTGGGTTTATACGTTCAACTCAAGTCCTTTCAGGCAGTCAGCAAGAGTACGAAGCAAAGAGTCATGAGCGTGGCAGGGGCAGATGGAGCGTCCATTCGCGGTGGTCACCGGTGGATAGTGAAACGACCAATGACGCTTCTCGGCGGCATTCGTCAAACGATTATTCTTCGATCGTCTTCGACGCTGATATGAACATCATTGCGGCGTTTCACGGCGTAGACAAGTGGGTTTGCAAAACAAACCCACCACCCCCCGGGAGGCTGCTGCCACTTTGACTTGCGAGTACAGTAGTCATTCGTCGTCATGACCCGGCGATCGAAGTTGTCTGTATTCGGAGGATGTCTCCTATTCCATTGTCCTTTACTTCTCAGGTGAAATTGCTAACTGTCGGAGCCGCACCTAGTCTCCGCCCGTACGCCTCGGTTCCGTCCTACCGAAGTGCGTGTCAGCGTACATTGCGTTGTGGACATGTCGCTGTTAAAATAAAATGTAGTGGAAATTGCGTTCATTTTCAAATACGCCTGGACATGGCGATCAAAAAGAGCGAGCATGTGGCATGGGAGACATAAAGTCCGCGCCATGTGGATATGGGGTTGTTAAAGAGCGATACCTGGATATGGGGGATCTATCGGGAAATCAATGGGTATATGGTCACTCCCCCGTTTTGATTTTATGGTCATGCACTTTTAGATAACGGGATGCATTGACACGAACCCAGTTGTGAGTGATCGCGAGTCCCGCACTTGCGCCATTTTCCATTACGAAGGGTTCGGTTAAAAGAAAAACTGAGGCGCAGATTTTACACTGACTCTCGCAGATTTTATGCTGACATGGCATGCTTCCCAACGCCCGGGAGGCTGAAAAATGAGCGTCTACAGGGTTGTCATTCAAACATATATCGTCTGGACGTTAATGAGAGGAACTACGGCTTTAATCTCGGTTTCAATGAAATGTGTGAAAAGATCCAACAGTGCGGAATCGATACACATGAAGACCATTTTTACTCGAACTTCCAGTTCCAAAAATTAAAACCGAGGTCGCATTGTGCCGTCATCATATTGCCTCGGAAGGTGGGTATCCCAAGTCCCTTGAAATCAGGGAATTCTTCCGTGTAATAGGGGATTGACAGGCGGGTATCCGACGACCGAGCGTCAACGTTTATCCATCATTCAAACCCGTGACGTTTACACGCAAAACCAAAGACAACTTGAACTTTGAGTGGTTATTTTATAATTACGATAAAATCAAAAGCAAAAGCAAAGCGTCCAATCAGGGCCATGGTAATACTTTTACAATTGCTTTTAGTTGTAAGAAAAAACAAGCCGCCGATGTTGCACGCAAAGCGTGCAAATGGTAACCGAGAAAAAGCATTCATATTAGTATATCTTCAGAGGCTAAATAATTGCCTACAATCTAGACCACATAATGAAAGGTTTTCCATGAGACTTTATCTCGTCCGTTGACGCCAAATTATGTTGTACATGAACAACCAAACAGTCACCCACATTCGCTGAAACTAGTTTTTTTGTTCGCCCATGTATGCTCTTAAATGTTGCTTATGGTTTGGGCAAACTCTTCCTAAGTTAATTGAAGTTTTGTTGGATTTATTCCAGCTTTTGTGGATGTCAAAGCTCAGAAACAATACCAAATGCGCTAGATGACACAACGTTATGTGAAACATTTCACCAACATATTGAAGAAGAACCTCAAAAAGCATTTCTTCTCATTTTTCTTATGAATATGATTTATTCTATTGATTAATTTATTTTGATGAGATTAATTATTTCTTGTATTGTGAACATGCTAGTTTCACACATTTATTTTTGAACTTCATAAAACAGAAATGATTTTTGACAAATTTGCATGAATGTTGAATGTTTCCTTATGTTAAGAAAAATAAGATGACGGAATTATGGGCAGAATTTTAATTTATCTACCTTCTTCTATAATGTTGGTTGAATTTCTTTTCTTTCAAATGCATTTTGACCGTGTTTGAAGCCGGGTTCACGAGTCTCAAGAGTTTACCATGACGACCAAAGTCGTGAAGGAATTTTGTTCGCCAATGGGCTGCAGGGGTTGGACCCATCCCAACATACAGTCCTTACCCTTTTGTCTTGTCGTCGGACTTGTCATTCCATCTTATGAAGGGTCTCTTTGCACATCTAGATTGATGTCCGTGATTTGTTTCTTTTGGGCCGACCCAGGTTGTGCATTCGCGGACGTGGAGGGGCATACAATCCTACAAATTCTTACACGCTGATTGGTGGATATGTCAAAAAATGACCGATCCACCAATCACAATATTCTCGCAACATGTTTTGGCAAAAAACCAATTGTAATAGGTTACCATCTAAACCAATAAGCGGCAGCCGTCGAGGTTTTTGATGTTGCAAAGTTTAATGTTGTTTTCTCCCTCTGAAAAGGAGCGACATGTCGCTCCTTGGTTTGACAAAAGTGGTCTTCATTTCATACTAGTGAGACTAGTGAACCTAGCTCAAAAGAAGGTCAAGATGAAAGGAAGATATGCGCAATTCAACTGCTATCATAAACGATAGCAAAGATTTTTCATTCGGTACATTGATGTATTATCCAAGGGAATAATTCAAGATTCGTCCAAAGTGGTTACAAAATCATGTTGTGTTTGTGTTTTTTTTTCATAGACGTGTGAAGCTAGCATGTTCACAATAGAAAATGACACATTCATCTCATTTCTCAAAACTTATTGTTATTTATTATTATGAGTTTTCTAGATGTCCATAGGTGATCCGAATATACATGTAGGCATACGGTTACTATATAACCCTATGCATGCTTTGCGTGTGATACATGCCTCTTGTTTTTTTGGGGGGGGCCAGAAAAATCCTCGGTGATCGTAACCCTTGTCCGCACTTTCTGGTGGGAACTTTGAGCAAAGCGGTGCCCTGTATAGCGTTTGTTATATCGAGGTAGGTTCACACAAAACAGTGTTCCGAGGGTTATATGGGGGTTGGCTTATGCCTTGACCCACTAATCCACCATCGAAGCAGTTCCAACCAACAGTCGTGACCGTTTGTTGAGGGGGTTCCCACGAGGCTGGATGAGCATCTCGTGGAAATACCCATCCCCCTATAATGTGGCTCTGTCTCTTAGCCAAGGGTGTTGCACCAAAGGGGCAAGGACTGCGTTTGGGGGGGGACATACGACGATCGAATTTGCAAATTGGTGGGTATGAATGCAAGCTATTGAGATATTTTTTAGCTCTTTCCTACTTGTGGAGGATTCATGGTGGTGGAGGTGGAGGATGTGACGGTTGATGGATGTTTCAAGGGATTTGAGGATGGGTGGTAGGAGGATGAAGTTTGGGTCTCGTGGATTTCAGATTTCATTCATTGAGAACTTACAATGGAGTTTCCATATTTTCTGAAACATAATGGCTTGAAGAGGTTGAGCCCATGTCCTCTGGTTTGACTTTGTGAAAAAGGTGAGTGTATTGCTTGTTGAGATTGGCCGTGTTCAAGCAGAATGCTTGAACATCACACCACAAGTCACAACCTTGTCTGCACTACACCAAGAGCAGAACGCTACACGCGTGAGGCTAGGCAAGTGCTGCACAAGGGGAAGATATGCCCGGCCGGCACCACTGTGTCCCGAAGCGCGTAGACCAGCAACAGAGACACCCGCCAAAACTCCACGGAAGGGCGAGGCACGAGCATGGGCCAGAGCGTCCCGCAGGAGGCACGACGCCAAGGGCACCCCAGGAGAGGCATGCCGCGAGAGGACTCCACCAAGAGCACCCGACCAGCAGCGCCATGACCGGGGCATGCGCACGGAAGTGTCCCAGCCAGGGCCGACCCAAGGGAGACGCCCCGCCAAAGGCATCCCGGCAGGAGCACCCCACCAGAGGCGCAACCCGCACCGCCAGCGCTCAAGCAGCGGAGCCCGCCGGCCCGACGACGCGCACCTGCGAGACGGGGCACCATGGCGAGAGCG
>SZWC01017248.1:18338-45178 GCA_023375785.1 Penium margaritaceum
GAGGGAAACATGGAGGTTTTTTTTTCGGCTACGCCACGGAAGATCGGCGGGGGTAAGCAATGTAGCCCTCAATTACTCACAGAGGTTGGGGAGGGAGCGTGAGGAACGTGGACGCACCAATGGCCACGACGAAAGGTAGAATGGGAGAGGACGAGAGCACCCGCAACTGACAACTTTTGTCCTTCACGTCGTCCCAAACATTGTTTTTTGTTTCTCCTCCGTAAACTTTTGTCGCGTCCTAATCTTTGTGGATTGCATTTCTGATTTTGTTGCCTGCACTTTTTCTCATTGACTCACGTTTTTCGCGTCTTTTTTCATGGCCTGCTTTATACCTTTGTTCAAAACACATTTTTTTTCTCGTCACCTGTGCCTCAACTCTTTTGAAGATAAGGCGACCACATCGACCCACACATGGCAAAAAGATCTTGAACAAATTTTTGTTCAACTTTCTTTACCGGGGAGGAGAAGGGGGAGGGGTAGAGGGCTAACTTGTGCACCAGAAAAGCATAGGAGTGAAACCTGGGAACCTAGGAGGGAATTCATATTGCTAAGGGGAAAACAAAGCAGTTATAAATTAGGAAAAAGTGTGTACGACATACATATATACATATATATATATCTATCAATCTGTCTATACACTTAGAGAAATACATGCACACATACATATGTTTATATACATGTAGGTAAATAAATTCACTACCTTACATCATTTTCTCATTACTTACACCAGCAATGTCTTCCTATATTACATCCAACCAAAAAACCACACAAATCATCTTCATTCTTGTTTCACAATAAATGAATGAATAATAATCAATTTGAAATCTTCACAGAAATTCTCACAAAATCAACATTCCACGTTTAATCTTTCATGATGTATCCAAATTCATTATTCAATTATGTTACCTCTAGTTTTCATTCATTTATGTATTCGGGATTCCTCTTTCCAGTCAATTGTTATTGCTTTATTGACTATGTATACTATGTAACCCATTGCACCCTTGTGTGCAACTTTCCGCTTGTTTTTGTTTTTTTGGCTGAAACATCACCTCGGTGGTGGTTAACCCCTGCCCGCATCTCACGATGGGAAATTTCAGGGAATTGAACACCCTGCATTCCATGTGACTTATGTCACATCGGGGTAGGTGCCCAAGGAACTCTGTTCCTTGGGGTATGTGGGAGTCGGGCCGCCGGCCTTGACCCACTAACGTCCACCATCGAAGGTAGTTCCAACCAACGGTCGTGACCGTTGATTGAGGGAGTTTGTAAACATCTGCCCATTTTGCAACCACCTCGGGGGATGGTCACGACCTGACCAGCCACCACGACATTCGGCGACGTGAAGGAGGAGTATACTTAGGGAACTCCTTAAAAAAAAACGACTTACAAAATATGTGACAGCCAGCGACGACCACCTGTTTCATCCGCCGGCTCGTCTGGTCANTCTCTTCTCTCTTCCCTCTTCTCTCTTCTTTCATCTATCATCTCTCATCTGTCTTCTCTCTTCTCTAATCTCTCATCTCTCATCTCTCTTCTCTCATCTCTCTTCTCTCTTCTCTCATCTATCTTCCCTCATCTGTCTTCTCTCTTCTCTCATCCCTCTCCTCTCTCCTCTCTTCTCTCTTATCTCTTCTATCTTCCCTCTTCTCTCTCCTCTCTTCTCTCTTCTCTCTTCTCTCTTCTCTCTTCTGTCTTCCCTCTTCTCTCATCTCTCTTCTCTCTTGTCTCATCTCTCTTCTCTCTTCTCTCTTCTCTCATCTCTCTTCTCTCTCTCTCATCTGTATTCTCTCTCCTCTCATCTCTCTTCTCTCTTCTCTCTTCTTTCTTCCATCTTCTCTCATCTGTCTTCTCTCTTATCTCATCTCTCATCTCTCTTCTCTCATCTCTCTTCTCTCTTCTCTCTTCTCTCTTCTCTCTTCTCTCTTCTCTCTTCTCCCATCTCTCTTCTCTCATCTCTCATCTCTCATCTCTCATCTCTCATCCATCATCTGTCTTCTCTCTTCTCTCACCTCTCTTCTCTCTTCTCTCTTCTCTCTTCTCTATTCTCTCTTCTCTCATGTCTCTTCTCTATTCTCTCATCTTTCTTCTCTCTTCTTTCTTCTCTTCTCTCTTCTCTATTCTCTCTTCTCTCNATCTTTCATGATGTATCCAAATTCATTATTCAATTATGTTACCTCTAGTTTTCATTCATTTATGTATTCGGGATTCCTCTTTCCAGTCAATTGTTATTGCTTTATTGACTATGTATACTATGTAACCCATTGCACCCTTGTGTGCAACTTTCCGCTTGTTTTTGTTTTTTTGGCTGAAACATCACCTCGGTGGTGGTTAACCCCTGCCCGCATCTCACGATGGGAAATTTCAGGGAATTGAACACCCTGCATTCCATGTGACTTATGTCACATCGGGGTAGGTGCCCAAGGAACTCTGTTCCTTGGGGTATGTGGGAGTCGGGCCGCCGGCCTTGACCCACTAACGTCCACCATCGAAGGTAGTTCCAACCAACGGTCGTGACCGTTGATTGAGGGAGTTTGTAAACATCTGCCCATTTTGCAACCACCTCGGGGGATGGTCACGACCTGACCAGCCACCACGACATTCGGCGACGTGAAGGAGGAGTATACTTAGGGAACTCCTTAAAAAAAAACGACTTACAAAATATGTGACAGCCAGCGACGACCACCTGTTTCATCCGCCGGCTCGTCTGGTCACTAGATTTATCCGACCTGAGGTAAAAGCCTCACGGTGTAGGCCGCCCTAAAGGCGACCCTGCAAGCGGCCTGGAGATTCTGAAAACAATGTTTTCTTATATTTTGTCACATGAATTTTACGTAGGATTATGGGCATCGATCGTGCAAGGCAAGACAAATCCCAAGTTCAAACCATCGTCAGTTAACAAGCTACCGAGGCCAGTCACGCCAAAACAAAGATTTCTATGTTTTCTCAAGCGCTGACGGCCTGGATCGTCCGGGCGTCAATGCAACCAGTCCAGACGTTCAGGTCGGCATAAAAACTTCGACCACCGCAGCCGGGTTTGCGTCTCCGGTAAGGCAGGAACCAGCTAGGTTCGGATTTTTAAAGTGAAAAGGAGCACGGCACCTCGTACAATGACAAAGCCGCAACCAGGAATATTCTATTAACTTATCCATTCCATCCGTTATACCAACTGTTTCAGCGTCTGTGTAAGTGTGCGTGTAAGTTCGTGTAAGTGCATGTAAGTGCGTGTATGTGCGTGTAAGTGCGTGTAAGTTTGTGTAAGTGCATATAAGTGTGTGTAAGTGCGTATAAGGGCGAGTAAGTGTGCGTGTAAGTTCGTGTAAGTGCGTGTAAATGTGTGTAAGTGTGTGTCAGTGCATGTAAGTTCTTGTAAGTGCGTGTAAGTGCGTGTAGGTGCATGTAAGTGCCTGTAAGTACGTGTAAGTTTGTGAAAGTGCGTGTAAGTACATGTAAGTGCGTGGAAGTGTGTGTAAGCACGTGTTGTTGTGATTTGTGTCATTCCTGTCGACCTGTACAGTTTACTATGACCACTCGACCGTGTCCATGCTCGTGCAGATCCCTGATGCGGACCCAGGTGGCATCGGGGCATCGTCTGGTGGTGGACTACCTGCTCGGAGCTGATCGACGGTTGCCCCAGAGTCCTGGATGTTGTCTGGGACCTTATACAGTTTTTCTACGGCTTGTAGGATTTCATCGGTGGACTGGCCGTGGGTCCGATTTGCATGTCTTTGCATTGTGTGTCCACCGTTTGTTGCCGGATACATGCATGTGACCAGTCGTAGCGTCCGGCTTGAGATTCTGCACGTGTAGGTTCAGACGGCGTGGCGTTCTGACTTGTTGACGTTGAGTTACGGCCAAAACAATGGTCTTGGGCCGGTTTTAGGACACTGCCGCATGCGACACCCACCGTGTGCCGCGGCAGGTACTTATGCCATGGACCTGTCATTTGTCATTCTCTCTCTGCAAATGTTGTTTTAAGCATTCTGACACATTTCCTTGTGTCCCCTAGCCAGACCCTTGCCGTTGTGTGCACGACTTGTGACTGTCGTCACCGTTTGACCAGGCACTGATGCCTAGTCAGCGGCAATATCGCTAGGAAGCTTTCGCGCATTTTCTCATGGTATCAGAGCAACGAGACTCCTCTCGCTGAGCTGCGCCGCAGAGACGCAACACCGGCAGCAGCAGTGAGAGTCACCGCCGCCGCCGTATCCTGGGACTTGTTGCAACCATTTTTTCGACAATGACATCATCTCTCAGTCCCCACCACCATATCGGGTGAGTTGTGGCATTTACTAGCTCCTACAGCAGCAGCAGCAGCACCACAACTACCGGGTGGCAGCAGCAGCCGTGTCTGGCTGCCAGCCTGTACACACAAAAAAGAAGGGAGTGGTAGCTCGCAGTAGCAGCTTACGGTGGTGGCTGCGAGCACTGACAACACGCAGCGACGGCAGCAGCTCGCAATAGCGGCGGCATTAGCAGTCGCGAGCAGCAACAGCAGCGCGACAGCAACAACGGAAGCAGAAGCAGCGGAAGTAGCAGCAGCACAGTAACAGCATTTTAGCTGCTGTAGCGACTGCAGCGTAGCAGCAGCGAAGTAGCAGCTGTGGAAGCAGGAGCAGCGCAACTGCAGTATTGTAGCAGCGAAGCTACATCATTGCAACTGCTGTGCAGAAACTGCGCTGCACTGCGCAGGGCTCCGTGGCACTACACTGGCCTACGCAGCCCCTATGCAGCCATGAGCAGGGGGTGACAAGGTCACCCCCATCGGTCACGTAGAGTTTGCATACCTTCCAAAAATAAATCGCTGGCGTAAAACATGCTAGCAAAAAAATGCTAGCCTTTTTTCACTAGCATAAGAAACGCTGACGTCATCATCAGTTGTGCTGACGTCAGCAATTTTGGGGTCAAAACGCTAATTTTTTTAACGTTTCAACTCCCCAAGAAACGCTGTTGGTCTCTCGGTCGAAGCATTTTGGACGTTCGGCCCCATACTGAGCGCTGACATGGCTCCGACCGGTGACAAGAGCAAAGGACCATCAGATCCTTCTTCCTCCTCCGGGGTCATGAGCCCACGCTCGTAGGCCATTGCGGAACTACGGAGTCAGTAGGATGAGATACGTTGCCTACAACAACAGTAGACCGACGCCATCCGCATGCTCACTGATATTCTTCACAGTCAATCCACAGCCCCACAGCACACCTTCGGGGGAGTCGGCGGTGTCACAGCTTCCGCACAGCAGTCAGCATCTACACCGAGGAGAGCGGCAAGACAGGACTCGCCACTTCTTGATCCTTTGGAGGAGGACCCTGATATGCCAGGCATGGACGATACCACTCCCGAGAGGGAGATTCGCGTACTTCAGGAGCGTCTTCGCCAACTGCAGACGCGTTCTGGTTCCCCGTTTCCGGGGATCCGATCTTCGCCTGAGACATACCTCGGCGACTTTCCTCATCCCGATGTCTTCCCCATCCCTCGTCTTTCCCATCCTGTGGTTGCTCTCCCTACGGAGCGGCATCCTAAGGACTTCGAGACACTGCCACCATGATATGTCAGCAAGGATGGCTTTGACTGCCGGGAGACCCTTTTCCAGGTCTGGGCCACTTCAAAGGGAGTTTCGCCCTACTACCACAGTCAGTACCAGGTTACGGACCGTGCTAAGGTGCTGACAACGGCTCGGGCGATGCGCGGCCTTCTTTACGCCATGCCTCGCGAGACAGTCATTGACTTTTGCCCCTTCCTTGGAGAGGCCGGCACAGGCGTGCGAGCTGACCCACGTCGGGGCTGGGAGTTCGCATTGTCCCTGCTTGCTGCAGAGACGCACGCCACCCGCGGGGCTCACATCCGCGCCTTCCACTCCCTTTGTCAGGGACCTGCCGAGCCCGCAGCGGCTTACTGGCGGCGCGCCATGTGCATCTACACGTGACTTGGGACCGTAGGAGGGACACATCTATGGGCGCTTTGCACGCTCATGATCGGAGTTCGTCTTGAGCATGCCGACATCTTCACGAGGTACAGCGACACCGCACTCGAGCCTTTCTCCACCTCCCTTCAGCTTCTTCCTTGGGCGCATCAGCTTTTCCTCCAGGTGACATCCGCTCGTGAGGCAACCTTCGCCCACCAGGAGAGTTCACTTGCTACACCGGTCATCGCATCACCACCGACGCCTCTCTTGTAGTTCACTTCTCCATCCTCTGGCACGCCCTCCTCTTCCCCTTCCACCCTAGCTACCCCGACTCAGACGCAGGGTGTGGCAGTAGCAACACAAGGGAAGAAGAGCAGAAAGAAGAGTGGCTTAGGCCAGCAGCAGTCACCGTAATCGCAGTCATCAGGCGGTAGCAGTGGATGCATTGTTCACTACTACAACTGTGGAGGCGCTCACCGCTACACCGAGTGCCAACAGCCGCTTGACTGGACGCGGATCACTTGTGGTCTTCAGGCTGCACACGCACAGCGGTCTGCGTCAAACAACACAGCCTTTGGTCGCACGTCGACCATGACCGCAGCAGTTCCCGCTTCCCCATCGGCGAGCAGCGGAGACCCGGACCCCCGTGACCGCATCATAGCGAGCTCTGTCCGCTCCTGGCGCTTCACTCTTAGGGAGGTGCGAGTGTGTCACCACAGCCGGGTGGTTCACAGAAAGTATGTTCGTCTGTTCTCGTCTCTCGTGATGACTCGTGTGGGGTAGCACCGATGGCATGTGATGATGATGGACCTGACAGTATAGATTGGATTTCTGAGTCTCACCTGTGCGCCCTTCGTCGTTCTCCCTCCTCTGTTGCCGAGCGCCCGTCTGCAGCCGAGTGTTCCATTGCCCGTTGCACCATCACGTCCTCCAATCGTGATTCGGGTGGCACTTGGATCATCGATTCCGGTGCCACTCAAAACATGACATGTCATCGTAGTGACTTCGTTGTCCTCGGTCCTGTGGCGTCTGTTCGTTCCGTTCGCACAGGGTCTGGTCAGTCCTTGCTAGTCCAGGGTGTTGGGGTTGTGTGCTTCAATGGTCCATCTGGCCCCTTGTATCTCTCCGACGTGCTTTTTGTGCCTGACCTTGAGCTCAGCTTGCTCTCTGTGTGTGCTTGCACTTTGATGGGACTCTCTGTGGAGCACACTGTCGACTCCACGACAGTGACTGCTCTTGATACTTGTACTATTGTTCTTTGTGCCTCTGTTGTGGATGATCTATATCGTGTTCCTCGGATCTCTTCTTCTCCTTGCTCCCCTTTCCCTTCTGCTCGTGTGTTTGTCACTGGTGTCCTGTCTGCTGAGCACTAGCGCCTGGTGCATCGACGTTTGTGTCATGTGGGCTCCGACACTGTGTCCAAGCCCATTAGGGCACAGCCCATCCTCGGTCTTGATGCGGCTTATTTCGAGAAGCCGCCCAAGACCGATTGTCTGTTCTGCGCTCAAGGTAAGATGCATCGCTGCACCTACCCTGACTCCCGTTCTCGAGCCCTTCGCCCCCTCGAGTTGGTCCATTCGGACCTTCTCGATTTCTCTCCCTGTTGAGTCCTTATCTGATCGGGGCCGATATGTCCTGACCCTGACCGATGACTTCACCCGAATGCGGTGGGTCTACAGCCTGCGCCAGAAGAGTGATGCCGCTCGCATGGTTCATCTCTCGCTAGTGATGGCTGAGCATCAGTCTCGCCACTCACTGCATACCTTCCGCTCGGATCGCGGCGGCGGCGGCGAGTTTCTTGGAGAAATGGAAAGTTTCTTTGCCGAGCACGGAAATTTTCACCAGGTCTCTGCACCTGCCACTCCTCAGTAGAACGATGTCTCTGACCGTTGGAACCACACCATGGAGGATGCGGTTCGTGCTATGCGGTCTGAGTGCGGTCTCTCGGAATCCTTCGCCTTCAAAGGATTCGCCTACATGACGTGGGTCTGGAACCGCCTCCTGCACGGTCCTCTTCTAGACCACGTTACACCATATGAGCTCTGGTTTGGCCACCGTGCCAATCTACGTCTTGCTCGTATCTGGGGCTCAGTGGCTTTCGTGTGGTAGATAGAGGATCAGCAGGGGTCCAAGGTCTCTCCGCGGGGTCGCTTGTGTACCTTCGTTGGTATCTCCCCGCGGTCGAAGGCCTGGCGTTTTTGGGACCCCGCCTGCCGTCGCATTGTTGAGTCCTGCAACGCGCTCTTCTTTTAGTCTCTCACCTACCACGATGTGACCTCGATTGTGTCGATGTCTGTCACACACATTCCTATGTGTGAGGTTTCTCGATGGATGGGGGAGTCTGAGCCTACGAGCACCTCTCGTCCGGCTGATGTGTTTGTTGGAGCCCCCTCCACTTCTTGGTCTCCGGCTCTTGATGACCCGGCGATCATCGCTGTCGGCCCAGAGATATCTCCCGTCCAGCCTGTCTCCTCTCCTACACCCTCGTGCCCCACAGACACCCATGATGCTGTCCCTCTATCCACCGGTACTCCTGCCTCTGTGGGCGGTCCTGCTGCCACTCCCAGTCGTACGTCTCCCATCCGTTCACCAGCCTCTCCTACCACTGCATCACCTGCCCCTGTGCTTCAGTCCTCACCGGATGTGGTCGTGCCTGTCTTTGAGACTGCGGCCAACCCTTCGAGTCCAGGCTACTCGCGTGAGCCCGGTGGTCGTCTTCGACCATTGGGCTCCGGAGCCCAGCGAGTGTCAGGTCCCGCACTCAGGTACTCCACTCGCAGTGTTGCGAGTGGCAATCCCGGCACAAAGGCCCTCGGCCTGAGTGTCCGTACAGATCACGCAGAGGTACATCCAGCTTGTCCTGTAGGGCACGATCTCGTCACTCGCGAGTTTCGTACCGCTTGCGATGCAGCAGCTGACCTTGTGGTCATCAGGCCCAGTTCTGAGGCGTGTGCACTCGCCACTCAGAGCTCTCCCTCGTTGGCACCTGATCCGGGCACATTGAGGGATGCCCTCTCATCAGAGGATGCCGATGCCTGGCGTGCCACCAGCGAGGATGAGCTTCGTGCCATCCGAGAGCATGGAGTTTACGAGCTAGTCAACCTTCCACCGGGGGAGGAAGGCGATTCAGGTCAAGTGGGTCTTTTGCAAGAAGGTGAAGCCGGATGGCTCACTGAAACGCCACAAGGCTCGCTTGGTCGTCAAGGGGTACTCTCAGATCGAGGGCATTGATTAAACTGACACCTTTGCCCCTGTCGGCCGCATGACCTCAGCTCGCGCTCTGTTTGGTGTGGTGGCTCAGCATGACTGGGAACTGCACCAGATGGATGTGAACAATGGCTCTCTGGATGAGGAGATTTACGTGGTCCAGCCACCATACTTTGTGGATAGTGACAAGGTCTGGCGCTTGCGCAAGTCCTTGTACGGACTCAAACGGTCTCCTTGGTGCTGGAACCGAGAGATCACAGGCACTCAAACTCGTGCGGGATATGTACAGAGCCTTAACGGTTCACTGCCATCCTGGTCTATGTGGACGACCTCCTGATCGCGTCTCCCTCCATGGAGGCCGTGAAGGAGGCCAAAGCGGTCCTCCAGACTGCCTATAGGATGAAGGTCCTTGGTCCTGTAGCGGTGTTTCTTGGCATGGAGATTGTATGAGACCGCAGACGCTGGACGCATCTTTCGCATCAGGTCCGATACGCATGTGTTGTGGGGGAGCGCTTCAGTGACCTCCTTGGCGCAATGCCAACGGCCTCTACACCTCTCACACCTGTCGGGCAGGACACCTTGAAGGTGGAAGATCCCACACAGCTGGGGGAGACACTAGATGTGACCTTGTACCTCTGCCTCATCAGATCTATGATGTACCTGGCCAATACCACACGCCCCGACATCACTTTTGCCGTCAACCTCCTTGCACAGTTTTCGCAGGCTCCATGTGCTAGAGCCCTCCAGGCGGCTGTGCGAGTGGTGCGATACGTGGTTTCCACGACGTACCTCGGACTCTACTTTTACCGGCAGTGTTTGGTGGTTCTTGACAGCTACAATGACAGCGACTGGGCCTGGAACCCAGATGGACGCAGTCGCACCGGCTACGTGTTCCTGCTCGGTGGTACCGCTGTGTCCTAACGCAGTGGGAAGCAGGGCTGCATCGCACGTAACTCGTCGGAGGTAGAGCATGTTGCTCTGGGTGTAGGGGCTGCTGAGGCAGTGTGGCTGAAGCGCCTGTTCCTTGAGCTAGGTCAATCAGTGCCCGCCATTGTGCTTCGTTGTGACAACCAGAGTGCTCTTGTCATTGTAGAGAACTCTGGTGTCTTTCATGCTTGCACGAAGCACATTGCGGTTGAGCATCACTTTGTGCGTGATCTTGTGGAGCGACACGTGATCTCCGTTACATGGGTCGGCACTGACATGCAGTGTGCTGACTTCTTGACGAAGGCACTGGCGCCCGGGAAGTTTCTGGTGGCCATTCGTTCCGTTGGGCTTTGCCCCTTGCCTGAGAGTGGTTGAGTACAGGGTGTGTCTGTGTTTGTGTCACGACTGTTTTTGCACTCGTTGTTGAACTTGTTTCAGTGCTGCACGTGTATGGACATGCCTACCATCGGGTCATGGGGGAGTGTTGTGATTTGTGTCGTTCTTGTCGACCTGTACAGTTTACTATGACCACTCGGCCGTGTCCATGCTCGTGCAGATCCCTGATGCGGACCCAGGTGGCACTGGGGCGTCGTCTGGTGGTGGAATTCCTGCTCGGAGATGATCGACGGTCGCCCCAGAGTCCTGGATGCTGTCTGGGACCTTCTGCAGTTTTTCTGCAGCTTGTAGGATTTTATTGGTGGACTCGTCGTGGGCCCGATTTGCATGTCTTTGCATTGTGTGTCCACCGTTTGTTGCCGGGTGCATGCATGTGACCAGTTGTAGCGTCCGGCTTAAGATTTTGCACGTGTAGGTTCAGACGGCGTAGCGTTCTGACTTGTTTACGCTGAGTTATGGCCAAATAGTGGTTTTGGGCCGGTTTTAGGACAGACCTTGCACTGCCGCGTGCGACACCCGCCGTGCGCCGCGGTAGGTACTTATGCCATGGACCTGTCATTTGTCATTCTCTCTCTAAAAATGCTATTTGAAGCATTCTGACACCTTGCCTCGTGTCCCCTAGCCAGACCCTTGCCGTTGTGTGCACGACTTGTGACTGTCGTCACCGTCTGACCAGGCACTGACGCTAGTCAGCGGCAATATCGCTAGGAAGCTTCCACACATTCTCTCACGTGTAAGTACATGTAAGTGCGTGTAAGTGGTGTAAGTGCGTGTAAGTATGTGTAAGTGCGTGTAAGTGCGTGTAAGTACATGTAAGTGTGTGTAAGTGCGTGTAAGTTTGTGTAAGTTTGTGTAAGTACGTGTAAGTGTGTGTAAGTGCGTGTAAGTGTGTATAAGTACGTGTAAGTGCGTATAAGTGCGTGTAAGTACGTGTAAGTGTGTGTAAGTGCGTGGTAGTGCATGTGAGTGTGTGGAAGTACGTGTAAGTGCGTGTAAGTGTGTGTAAGTATGTGTAAGTGTGTGTAAGTTTGTATAAGTGTGTGTAAGTTTGTGTAAGTGTGTGTAAGTGTGTGTAATTGCGTGTAAGTTTGTGTTAGTATGTGTAAGTGTGTTCAAGTGCATAGAAGTTTGTGGAACTGCGTGTGAGTGCATGTAAGTGCGTGTAATTTCGTGTAAGTGTGTGTAAGTGCATGTAAGTGTGTGTAAAGCAACATTTTACAATGTGCATGGAACATTTTACTGTAGTACGTGTTCATTATTCCTTGAAGTGACCACGTATCAATTTTTTTATGCAAAGTGGTCACGTTTTTGGTGTCTAAAATACTCGCAATGTCATTTATGTCCACTTCATATTGTTTTCTTTTTGTCCTCAGACATGTGGTTGCCAGTCTTTCCTAGATGTCACAATCATACGACTGTGGCCATCGACGATCACGTGATGTGCTCGTTTACCTAAAAACGAGCAAAATGGTCCTTTGACTGTGCCTATCGGTCCAAAACCAGTAGGCCCATTCAAAACGGAGGTAAATCCTGATATGAGTCAGTATGAATGGCCGGAGGGTGGGAGGGGTGGAGGCGACAGGTGGCAAGTGGTGGATGAGCGAAGTTTGAATAATAGTCGATCATAGCCGATGTGGAGGGTGCTTCTGTGTCCATAATGATATCAAAATTGAAGTCGCGATATCGGCGAGTGGAGGGGATCCCTCAACTCTGCCGAAATCCATCAATATCGGCCATCAACGGTTGATGTCCGTAGAGAGGTAATAATTGAGAGAGAAGAGGTGTTAAGGGAAGGAGAGAGAACTCCAGGGAGAAATGGAAAGAAATATGCAGAACCTTAAAGCTATACTTCCATACATACATACATATTATTAGAATTTGTATGCATGGTAAACTTAACGCTTTCAACCTATTCAACCTGTTCATTTGCAAAACAAAAAACATAACCATACGCTACCTTGATGCTGGATACGTCTAAGGAGACTTCTAACCGTCGCACAAACCGAGGTAGTATATTGATCTTGTTGTCATACTTCGACGGAGTATCGTGGTGAGTATGCAAGATATAAAAATTCTCTTAGTATTCAATTTTTCCGCGGTGGAGATCCAGTGTATCGGTTTTGGTTCAAAATACAACGGTGCCCATCGTTTGGGTCGAAAGATCAGCGATGTCCAAAGTCGAAAACGGAAAGACGGCGGTGTCCATAGTCAAAAGGGCCCAAATGCTCCGGTGCCCATGGTTTCGGTCTTTATATCCACGGTGTCCGTAGTAAAAAACGAACCGACAGCGATGTCCAGAGTCAAAAACGGAAAGACGACGCTGTCCATAGTCGAAAACGACATGACAGCGGTGCCCATGTTTTCGTCGTGCGAGCGAAAATGGAAAGTAAAAAAAAAAAAAAACAAAGACAGCTGTAACCACGCCCTCGAAGTCAGACTTCGACGACTTCAAGGGCGAAGTGGGCGACGCTGACACTGGCATCCCCGATGTCAGAAGTAACCCTCTCACGAGTTTTGGAGGTCGCAGGTGCGAACTCCAAAACTCGCGACAGGGTACGGCGCATCTCGCAAACCCCCGCAATAACCGACAAACCCCCTAGTTACACTGGGGGGTTCGGGTTTTATTTTTTTACTTGCCCGAGCACCTGCCGGGCCCCGTGGTAACGAGGCCCGGCAGATGCCCTTTCGTCCATCACAGCGTGCGCCAAATCCTGCAACCCCCCCCCCCAACCAACGACAATCCCCCTAGTTTACATAGGGGGGTTGGCATGGTCATCGCAAGCTCGCAGGGAGGTTTCGCCGCAAAACTCCTCCCATGAGCTCGCGACGACCGGCAAAGCTCGTAGTAAAAAAACATGTCAACTGTGATATATACATGAAATATACATCAGCCATGCCCATTTTTGCTCGCACGACAAAATCATGGGCACAGTTGTCATGTCGTTTTCGACTATGGACAGTACGGTCTTTCCGTTTTCGACTCTGGACGCCGCCGTCTGTTCGTTTTTTACTATGGACACCGCAGATTTATCTGGCAAAAGGATGGGTACATTACTACTCCATCCTAGTCGAAAACGATAAGCTAGCAGTGTCCATAGTCGAAAATGAATTAACGGCGGTGCCCATGTTTTTCATTGTGCGAGCGAAAACAGAATGAAACGACATCTGTGTCCAAGTCTGACTTTGCTCTCAAATTCAAAATTCACCAACCTCAAGGGCAAAGTAGGCGATGTCTGACACTGGCCTCACCGATATCAAATGTAACCCTGTTGCAAGTTTTGGAGTTTGCAAGTGCAAACTCCAATTTGTTTCGTGTTCGCAAGGATGCAATCACGATCTCTAAGCAAACCCCCTAGTTGAGCCGAGGGGTTTGGGTATTATTCTTAACTTGTCTGGGCACCTACTGGGCCCCGTAGCAGCGGGGCCCGGTATGTCCCCTTTCTTCCATCACCATGTGCGCCGCATCTCGCAAATCCCCCCAATATCCTACAAACCCCCTAGTTACGCTGGGGGTTTGGGTTTTATTTTTTTACTTGCTCGGGCACCTGCTGGGTCCCGCGGTAGCATGGCCCGACACATCCCCTTTCTTTTATCCCAGCATGCATCGCATCGTGCAAGCCCCCCAAGCCCTTGAAAAACCCCCTCGTTGAAACGGAGGGTTTGGCAGGGTCATCGCGAGCTCGCAGGGAGGTTTCGTCGCGAAACCCCTCTTGCGAGCTTGCGATGACCGGCAAAGTTTGACTTCGCCCTCGAAGTCAAAATCCATGTCAAATATGTTAAATACATGAAATACATGTCAGCTGTTCCGGCTTTCACTTGCACAATGGAAATAATGGGCACCGCTGTCATTTTGTTTTCGACTATGGACACCGCCAGCTTATTGTTTTCCCGTGGACACCGTCGTTTTCCCGTTCTTGGCTATGGACACCACTGATCTATCGACCGAAACGATGGGTATATTACAACACCGTCCATCAAAATTTTACAATGGCCCTCCTGTAAATTTTTTGGTTTTTTCTGGACGTTGGAAGTATTTTTCTGTCAAAGCGGCCACCATATGCTTTCTCTGCGAAGTTTGGGTCTGTTGTATCTTAGTTGTGGAAGCACTAGGTACAAGGCAAAAGTACCCATAGGTTGAGGGGCAGATTCGTCTTTACCCACCTTTTTCCAACAGCGTGAATAATTCCTCTTTACCTACGTTATGAGCTTTGTGCTGTCTGAATACCTACTTTGTACAGGAAATGAAATGATTACCAAATCATTTAACGGCTGACCGCATTGTCTGCAAAGTGCAAATGGTAACTAACCGTGAACGCAATACCCACTCTTGAGGAAACATGGGTACATTCCCGGTAGTCTATTCATGTCCTATCAAAAGTGGATATCGCGGTCACAGTGTTTTTAGATTCAATGATTTCATTCTGCATTTTGTTTCCGTGGGAGTCGCGTGCTACATTAAGGTGAGCATGACGATAGAAGTGTAGCGTGATCACAACTGTTTACTTGTCGTCAACTTAAACTCGTGAGGTCGAACCAAATCTGCTCCATTAGTGTCGTCGAATTCCGATGCAAAAAAGGGGTTTTTATTCTTATTGCGAGTCGTCGTCGTTTTTCTAAAACCGCATCACGATGTCGTCAATCCCTCCTACCGTTCGAACCACGAACGTGCATGGCCATTAAGTAGCGTCTTCTGAGTTACAAATGGGGTCTGGATCTTACGTCGGACGACAATGAAGGTTGCAACATGGGTGCCACGTTGGAAGACATTGGGTGTAGACTGTCACATCCAAAGTTCCGACCCCATGCATCTGCCAACAGTGGTGCCAAATGCCACACGCGAGCCACGTCGGCACATACTTGGTGTGTGCTCCCACAGTCGGCGAACCAGGCCCATGTTTCAATGATTCCAACGATGGTGACCATTAGGAGTAGCATGGGACATGATGCCCCGCGGTTCATCAAGTTGCATGACATGCACTAGCTTGATTTCTCCCTCAGTGTACCATTCGTGCCACTTGCATGTCATGGCAAACATGTGGGGTCTTTTAGGAACCGCCTTCCCCTCTGGTGATCCCGCTCGCCATGGCACTTGTGCTCGTTCTCAACTCCGGTACGTGTGTATGATGGTCGTGAAGGTGACCGTTAGGTGGGTACGATGTATATTAGCTTGCATGACAATGCATGCTGCATCCACAGGGGGTGTAATGGATCCACCCTTGTTCCGCCTTTATGTTCCCTTGAAAGCGATCGTTGGCAACTCTGACAAGGAGGAGGAGCCCCTCATATTCCAAGGCTACACAAACGGCTTCGTGTCCGACGACTTCAAAGAGGCTTGCTGGGTCAAACACCTCCTGATTGAAGAGCGCATTACTCCACGCTATCTATATTATGGAGAACAGAGTCTGATGCGGTTGAATGGTGGCTCCCGCGTCAAGCCGTTTTGCCCCCATCGGTAGCGGGTGGGTTGGACTCAAGGAAAATCGCCATAGCGTTCGTCTTGACTGGCCTGGATTTGCCTCTTCGTCCAAGTACAATGCATTTTTGTCCTTGATTTAGCTGCTAACGTGATACACCGGTCTTCTTAATACTTGTCAACTCTTCTCCCATGGTCCTCGATGCAGTATCGTCTGATGATGAACATACCCCTCCCACAACAAACTCTCAGGACACCAACGTGAAAAACCAAGGCACCAAGCCAAGAAAGTGTCCCTAAAAGGATGCCCACGTCAATTTTCCGGGCGGCAATACCTTCAAGAACATGGAAGCCTGCCACGAGACGTTGCAGGTTTACCCCGGTGTTCTTTAATTTGGATTTTAATTTTTTGGGTGATCAAATTTCAAGCGTCTTTTTTTTCAACTAGTTTGACGGTTCACATAAATAGTTCGTACATTAAAACATCAAGTTAAAGGGTTTAGGGTTCACATTTATCTTGGACTTCAAAGATAAAATTGGACCCTTTGACTAGGTCAAACAAGATACCATCATGTTTGACCTCGTCGCTCGACAAAGTCAAGCGACAAGGCCGGACAGGACTGTCGCAATTACAGGTACGAGCGCACTTTGCACGTGTCGAGAGCACAGTTGGCCAATTTGACAGACACGCCCTCGATTACGTGCTGGTTTTGTCACACAACCATACACGTGGCTTCGTTAGAGTTTTTTCAGTTGTGGTGCAATCGCTCGCCAAGCTTTCAGTCAGAGACATTCGTCGAATTCTTGGAACGCATAAATGTTGAACCCACCCTTTCGTTAAATCTAAGGATCGGGGCCATCACGAACTTGATGAACTAGGAACAGATAAATCATTCAATCTCCAAAAAACTAGTTGAAGTTAAGGATCGGATAATTCTTGAAAATCCAGACGTCGAATTTAAAAATCAGGGGGTTACGTGGTTTCCACACGCGTGGGGGTCACCTTAATCAGAAGTGAACCAACACGGTTGGAGGCCTAGTGTGTGCAACAGAGGCAGGGGGCCTGCACGTGGCTGCTAAAGGCACGGTGGCAGAGGAAGACCAGCAATGTCACCGTCATGTTTTTCAAGGAGGGCCACAAGTGTAGCCCGACTGGGCCGAAAGGTGACCCGTCGCAGAAGGCCGCGTCGGTGTTATGCCACATAGAGTCCACTGTTTCAAAGGGGCCATGTACCTCATCCAAGGCCTTACGGCAGATTGTGGAAGCACACACGGTGGAGCGGTCGACAAACCATGCCATGCACCGCTCCAACAAGAAGGCACAGGCCAAGGTGATGGGCAAGAAGAGCCACTTGTGGGCGCTCTTCCTAGCCTAAATTGATGGCGTAAGTATGCTGAAGCTTATTTGGCACCTCTATGATCTCACAATGTACTATGCATATCAAGCCATGTGTTTCCCTCTTCTTGCGACTCATCCTTGTAGTTGAAGTAGGCTGATTCGTACATCGTGGCATGTGCGGAGCAAGACCAACAGTACCCCTTCCGACATGCTTTTGTGGCCCTGGGTGCTTGTCAGAATGGGTGGCCGCATGTGGGGCGTTTGCTCTGCATGGACGACGTTTTCTTGAAAAATGGCTTCAAACAAGTCTTGTTACTGGCACATTATTGGGACACCAACAACCACGCCGTGCCCATGGCGTGGACAATATGCCCACAAGAGGACAAGGATGATTGGGATTGGTTTTGCCAGCGTTTTGCACAGGCGTACTCGACAGCTCGGCACAACGGGACCTCGGTCATCATCAACAGGGATGCAGGACTCATCACCGTCATGAAACGTCAGTTGCCTGGCACCGTTCATACCTGCTGTGGGCAACATTCTCACGAGAACTTAAAGTCAAAGGCGGGTACAGTAGTAGCAAACATCATGTGCAGGATGGCTTGCGCTTTCACGCACAATGAGTGTGACCACGCACGTGATGAGCTCTTCCAAACCTCGGACAACAACTACAAGTACCTGTTTGGTGGAGACGACGAGCCTCGGCTCCCGTGGGAACTGTGGACTCGCCTCAAGTATCCTGTGCCATGTGGTGGTCACATGAATTCAAATGCAATGGAGTCTCTCAATGCCCGCGTGATGGACATCTGAAACTTGTACCCCTTTAACTGCTTTTTGCAGATCTACCTGTTTGTGCACAGCCTCTTTGTGGAGCATCGACATTCTACCCACGACTACGAGAACTGTTACGCTCCTGTGGTGGACGCCAAGCTACAACACTACACCGAACACGCCAATGAGTACCAGGTTCTCAGCCATGGTGGCCTCATGGGCACCGTCACGGGTCCCAAGAGCCTCGCATGTTGGGAGCTCGATGTCAACGCAAAAAATTGCTAGTTCCGTCCGTTGAAAGAATACGGGTATCCCTGTCATCATGCTGTGGGGCTGATGCTAGATGAAGGCATCAACCTATAGCCGTACACAGACATGCACTTGACTCAAATGGCATGGTGCCAGACGTATAGGTCACCCATGCCAGGAGGCAACCTCCGCGAGCTATAGTATGTCCAGCATGGGTGGGGCCATTTGGTTCCGAAGCACTCCCGCGGTCGGCCACGCTCCAAGCGCATGGACAGGATGACTTGGTGCAAACGGGAGCCCATCTGCTCCAAGTGCGGGAAGAAGGGACACCCCCCACGCTTATGTAAGAATCCGCTTGCACTCTCACCAGCTATTGTGGTTACCGTGCGTGCTAGAGAGTTGGTCATCAACGCCGACAGCTGGGAGCCACCGGCAGTTGAGATTGTTCCAAGTGCTATGGGACCGGCAGTATGTGGTGGCGCAGGGAGTGATGCTCTTATCGAAGGGACGGAGGATGTTGCGGGCGGTGCTTCTGGCGGTGGGGTAGGCGGTGTTGCTGGCGGTGGGACAAAGGGTGTGGCGGAGGGTGATGCTGGCGGTGCGACAGTGGGTGTTGCATGCAGCCGTGGAAGCGGTACCGCATGCGATGCTACATGCCATGCAAGATAAACTGGGGGCTCTGACGGTGTAGGTAATGGTGCACGCGGAGGGGCACACAGTGCACGTGGTGATGCAGGCAGTGGTGCTGGTGTAGGGGTTGGTGGTGTAGGCAATGGTGCAGGCCGTGGTGAAGGAGAAGGTGTAGACGCATTGGTCATCATGTCATTGTAGGTTGACAATCCAGACGATGCGGATGACTCATCTGATTCATCATGATGTGAGAGCTCAGAGTATGAGGACTAGAATGACATGGAGTTGGAAGAGGAGTTGAAGTCTTTGGGTGGGGGTAAGGAGGAGGAGGAATCCTCCTGTTACATGTCTGACAAAGACAATGCACAGCCCAAATTCTTTTATCGTGGTTGATCATTCTCTGTTGTGTACCATGATAAGCCCTGTTCATGTTCTTATGGCCATGCGTGTTCACATTTTCCTTCCTCGTCTCCTTGCATCCTTACAACTGCTATTTGCATGCCCTTACAAATTGTACAAATGACCTTTATCTGTGGTTCAATGAGGAAGACAAAGAAGCACAAGGTGGTGTGGAGGAAACATGTCAAGCAAGTAGTGGAGCCACATGTTACCAATGACAGCACAATACTGGAGACAACACAGCAACTAGGCACACTTAGTGTGCACGATGTTGCGGACACAGTGGCCGGATCACACATGGCCAATCCCTGTAGCGGTCATTGTGCATCACCCTTTAGGGAGGAGATTTTTTACGTTATTTGTAACGTCTCTAGTGATTCAGAGTGTGTGGCATGAAATGTCATTTGCTATGTGCACGGCCTACCTGTGTACGTGCAGATGTGGATTAGCCACAGGTACTTGACTCCCCTTTTTTTTGTTACTAAGAAGGAAATTTTTTAGCGATGTCTTTCCCACAAATGGTGTGTTTTTAGCTGTTGATTATCATGGGTAGACATTAAGAATCATTGCTTTCACATTGAAAAAAAAATGCAGCATGAGAAATAGTTACAATAAGTCAGGATGTACAATGTTTCTAAGAACACAAGACTCCAAACACTGTAGTACGTGTGTGTGCTATCTCTAGACCATGAGTAACTTGATAAAAAAGGTGAAAAAAAATGGCTGAGTTATCTACCACTGTTGATGTAGCTGTGCAGTACGGGACATGATGATGAAGCCTCACGTGGTTAAATGCCAACACTGCAGTTTCAGCTTGTGCCATCACCAGACCATTGCCAAAAGAGTGCGTAGTCTAGGCATAATGTTGATAATGCAAAATGCAATACACAAGTACAAATGGCTAAATTGATTAAGAGAGTTCACAAACATGATTAAGTTATCCACCACAATTGATATTGACCTAGGGTTTCAAGCCCAAGGCTCCCACTGCCTACAGTTTCAGGTTGTGCTATCACCAGAACAGTGTTAGAAGAGTGTGCAATCCAGGCATAATGTTGACAATGCAAAATGGAGCACACAATCACAAATGGGTAACTTGATCAAGAGAGTTCAAAAACATGACTGAATAAACCATAAAACTTGATAGAGAACTAGGGTTTAAAGCCCAAGGCTCCCAGTGCCCGGAGGTGTTTGGTGGGCGAGGAGTGGGCATGCAAACATCAAGTATCCAGCACATAGCCTCAGGTTCACTTGGGTCGTTCACCCAAGTGGGCAAGTTCTTGGTTGCAACGAACAAGTCCGAGCGAGCCTCGATCATAGCCCATGCCTCCATTTCCTGCCGGGGAGTGAGAACGTACCATGACCTGTGCAGGTCATGGTACGTTGGCCTCCCTATGCCCCAAAATCATCCCAGCGGAGTGCCTTGCCAACATTTTCCCATGTCACGACTTCGTTGTTCGTGCAACTGTTATCAACCTTGTTATGAGGAACCTTGTCACGTCCATGCAGCGTGCGACCCATGGTTGGTATGATGTACGAAAATGTGAACTATGCATGTACCGTCCTTTGGGAGCACGATAGATTCATTTGCACTAGGTACCATTACATACGCATGGACAGTGTGGCTCGGACAAGATCCACGGCTGCCATGGGTGTGAGCCATGCCATCTGTCCAGTTGTCTCTGGCGATGTGGCCTCTGGCGGATGGGGGACGTTGGACCTCCTGGTTCAAGCCACGTTACGATCCCATTATTACGTAAGTGTGAACCAAGCCCAGTGGACAACGAAAGGGTCTATGTACCATGGGACACCCCACTTTCGATGTTCAACGCCGTTCTTCTGCCCCTCGGTTGACATGTTTTCCAATCCATGGAGACCGGATTAACGCCACATGACAACTTGTTGGTGGTTGAATCAAGTTGAAGTCACCGCAATATGCATTGATGTACTTGTAACTGTGCCAGACGACAGTGCAAACCAGCACATTCTACCATTTCAAAACTTCAACGAGTGCATCAACGTGACCCAAGTTCATCATGCAAACCACTACCAAACAAGAGTCTAACTTAAGTGTCAATTGTGTGTTACATTGTGCATGGTTCGTGATTGATGGTAGAGAAGAGACATATTCTGTGAACTGTGATTGGTTTACAAACAGTGAACCCGCGTATCGATTACGAGTGAAGCAATGGCGCCAGATCGTCCAGTCAGTACAAACTTGTTAATCATTGAATGGAGAACGGACGATGTCATCTGCGCCTATCAGTGGTCCTCAGCCGCTAGGGTAAAAACAAACACCGTGGCATGCCACTTAGTCAGGTAGCTGCTGCACTTTTTTTATGAAGATAATTCTTCCACTTGGGATCCGTTCTACTGTTATCGCAATGTTCAAGCCTGCCTCTGGCCCGCATGAAAAGTGGATATTGTAGTCAAGTCATGAAAGATTGACAATGGGTGCTTCTTTTTTTACTTTGGGCAGAGTGCATACCGATTGGGAAGAACGAGGACCCCCCTACCAAAAAGTGGACATGCTAGTCTTCTTCTCCTAATACTGGCTGATACGTAAATGAAGTTCTCAACCGTGGTTAACCGGTGTAGAACGTTTTCAAATGGTGGATAAAAAGGAATTGGGCACGTCAAGTTCCCTGCATAGGTTCAACTATGGTTTAAAGCTTAACAAGGAAGGTTCTCCCTCTCCAAAAAGAGAGACCTCGGAGGCCCACTTTTTGGTAGGGGGTTTCACTGTTACGCCGAGCGGAACGTGGGTGCTTAACAGGGATGAAGTACAAATTAGTAAGAAAACTGTAGAGTTAGGACAAATGAATAAATAGCATTAAGAAGAAGGTGTACTTCAATGGCAAGTGTTGGATAAGCCAAGCACATATATACAATGAAGAAAATCACTATGGGGAAAACATTGGGTCTTCGTTCCTCGGATTGAGAGACACGTGCAAGGACACGCCGTAAGTGGTCGCTTAAGAAGCTCTACCAAGAAGTTGGGGGGCTTCAAGAATATCCAGGTGAGATTTTATATAGTTCCTTACGTCCCAGACGTGCACGAGTCCCTAAAACACGCTCATGGGTAATTTTGCCAGGACATTCATAGCCCAGCACGCGACGACTTCCGGATTTTTACGTCGTTTGGCCGAGGGCATTTTGGCCAAGTATCCAGACCTCCAGTGTTCCATTCCAAAATGTTTTGACAACTTCCACCATCTTCCAGAAAGGTCCACAAAAGTGTCACGAACCATATTGATGTTTCAATATTGCTTGGTTGCATTTTTTACGATGCTAGACTTGTGTAAAGAAGCATTCCGATGTTCTTGAAGCCCCCCCCCCCAACTTCTCGGCGGAGCTTCTCAAATCCACAACTCACGGTGCGACCTTGCACGCGTCGCTTGGCTCAGACACCAATGACCCAACACATGCCTCATTCTCATTCTCGGCATTATATACATGTAGTCAACGTACTTGACACTTGTCGTTGAAGTAAATCTACTACTTAATACAAGTTATCCAAGTGCCCCAAACTCTTGAATTGTCTTCTGCCCCGCACCTCATCCTCGTGAACCAACTATGTTTCGCTCTGCGCAACACTTGGTATCAGAGCACAGCGACGTTGGACGGGCAATGGACACATTAACTACCTGACGACAACCTCGCACGAGTCCTTGGCGCATCTCCACCGTTCTGAAGATTGCAGACTTTGCGACGACAGCAGTGAACGGACCGAGCGCATCTCCACCGTTCAACAGTCCCCGAAGAGTACTGCAGTGATGGCGTATGAGCAGCACACGAACAACGTCACTCTCCAGAAAAACCAGGCGGTAGTGAAAACTTTTGCAGTGAATGGTGTAGCACCAAAAAACCTTATGGCAAACCCGGTGACAGACCCCTTGGGCTCAGCAAACCATTTGCCTCTGCCGCATCCCATTGGGTTGACACCTGGCACGATGGTTATCATTGACCGACAAGTGCAAAACAACAAAGACTTACACCAGAAATTGTGGGGACTAGAGAGCCTCAACACCAATCTCCTCCAACAACTCAACGCAACGATGGAAGAGATTCGAGTTTCTCGTGTAGGCAAAGCAGTGCTGACCAAGAGAAATCTGCAACCCGCAAGTGAACTCCAGATTCAACCGGCACTTCCCAAGTTTTTCGATCCTGCATACTCCAAGGGTCCGACGATCCGGGTGTAGCTGACGCGTTTGGAGGTGTACTCACCGCTGTTGGGGTCAACAACGGAAAAAAGTAAAGTAACCTCGTGGCCTTGCTTTTGCGTGGCACGGTTTTGAGTTGGTGGTCAGATCTGAAGGTCATCCAATGGCAACAGGAGACCGGCAGAGTTAGATCAACGGTTCACGTGATCGCTCTCACACATTTGACTACACGTGTACTACCTTTCAAGCAGATAAATCCGACTTTGCATGACTCTCATGTAACCGAGAATGTGAAGCGACTTCACACATGCTACCCTTGCTCGCTTTGGGAAGCTCAACAAGAAGTCTGACGCACGGTACAGACTCCAACGTCTACGTGAGAAGTCCAGCGTGGCGGAGTACACTCGGCATTTTTCGATAAATCATCACCGGCACTGACCTCACCCCCAAATAACTGTGTCTTTACTATAACAGCCTTAAATGAGATATTCCTTTAGTACTTGCCATTTTCAGCATCCAGGTCGACCTTCCACAAATCATCGCAATAGCCAATCGTATCGATGGTGTTGACTACAATGCTATGATGCACGAACCCAATGGCTGGCGACCCCAAGGCCACAATCCTTATCATGGCGGAGGGAAGTTGCAGCCGACAGAAACCTCATATTCGGTGGATATTGACGTCATCAATCGACACACTCAACGGCTATGCTAGACTTGTGGCAAGCCGAATCATATATCATGTGACTGCCAAAAGTGGCAACAACAAGCCAAAAAGGGGGGAAAGTCACAACAAAAGAGAAAAGAGTCGAGAAAGAGCAAAGGATAGGGGTAAACGGCGAGGCTCCAGTTCACAAGAAAGAATCCACGCAGACCAATCGTCCATCTGAGTGGCTTACATCGCCGCTGAGGAGGGTTCTTGAGATCGCAAAGTTTGATGAGGGATACAAGGGTGACCAATTAGTGATACTGCTACAAGTACAACCAAGATGTTGTAAGAGTCGTAGAATGGTACCAACACTACTGGATGGAGGAGCTCCTCACAGTTTTGTGAGCAATGGCATGCTTTGAAAGTTGGGTTTGCAGGCAAAACCACAAGTGTTTGAAGGAAAACCATCAACCGACGAGTGCAAATCCATTGACTTCCCGTACCACTCGAGCTACAGACCAAAGATGTACACGACGCAATGGTCTAGATGACTTGACGGATGAGCGACCATAAAATCATCCTCGTGTGACATTTCTTATACTAGCACAATCAGGAGGTTGATAGCAGCAGCGAAGAAGTTGAAGTCGGCACTAATGGCAGAAAGCAAAAAATGCTTCTTATCAAACCATCCACGACACGACGGTGGTTACGGGAAGCAGAAAGGTAGAAGCAGTAGAGAAAGTTGTGATAGCCACAAAACACCAACCGATATCCCTCAACGTGGCCAAGCGATACTTTAAGCACGGAGCCCAAGCATAGCTAGACCACGTGGAAGTAAGGGAAGTGGAAGACATTGCAAAAGGCAAAACGACATCCACAACTTTGACGCATGAGAAGTTCGCAACAGTACCCAAGGAGTTTGCGGAACTTATTAAGGAATTTGAAGGGGTTTTCTCGATGAACTACCCCAAGAGTTACCACCGCAATGCAACATTGATCATCAGATCAACCCGAAGCTAGACAGTAGACCAACAGTGAAGGGGACTTCTTCGATGAGTGATCACGATCTGACCAAGATGAAAAAACAGCTGGACGCGATGCTCGGCCAAGGGCTCATCAGGCCCTCCACATCATCCTACGTGACACCGGTACTTTTCATGAGAAAGAAATGAAGTGAAATGCGGATGTGCATGGATTATCAGGCGGTGAACGACATCACCATAAAGAACCACTAGGCCCTCCCATGAGCAGATGAACGTATTGACCAACTCCGTGGGACCCATTTTTTTTACAAAATCGACCTACGTAGTGGCTATCATCTGATCCATGTATGTGATAAGGACTTCAAGAAGACAGCATTCTACACCAGAAATGGACACTTAAAGTTCACATTTATGCCTTTTGGAATCACCAATGCCCCCGCAGCATGTATGGCGGAAACGAATAATATTCTTTAGACCGTACCTCGACGTCTTTGACGACGTGTATCACAATGACATCTTGGTGTACAGTCAGACCCTAGAGGGGCACAATAGAAATCTCCAAAAATTTCTTTAAAGTTTACAAAGAGAGGTTTTTTTTTTGGAAAACTCAGGAAATGCGAATTTAGTCGCCGTTCGATCCAGTTTTAGGGCCACATAATCTGTGGTGAATGGATGACCATGAACATGAAAAGGGTGGAGGTAGTTGCTGATTGGCCAACGCCCATAAATGTTTAGGAGGTTTTGTTGTTTTTAGGATTATGGAATTACTGCTATCAATTCTTAAAGGACTACGTGTGGGTGTGTGCATGTATCTCCGATCTCACCTGGAAAACCACCGAGAGGAATTGGGAGATTAGAGAACAAGGAGTGTTTAACTCTTTTAGAAACGATCTGACCTTGGCACCGGTGTTACGATTGGAATAACCAACAATGGACTACATCATGGCCGCCGATGCATCCGATCGAGCCATGAAAGCCGTTCTCCTCCAAGACAACAACGGTGGAGAACAGCCGGTTGTGTACATGTTGGAAAAACTATGCGGACCGAAACTCAACTGTTAATCCTCTCTGTGTATATTTTTCCCTCCGGTGTGGACATGAGTGCGCAGGGCATGCTGACCAAGAGAGCGGAGGCGACGCACAGTGACCTCTGAGTCACACTGGACTACCGCAAACCATCAGACGTCCCTCATGTGCTTGCCTCTCTCTCACAGCATTGCCCTGATAGGTTCCTTGTGAAACCTCTGAATTTCCTCAAACCTGTGGTATGGTACACTCCGTGAGAACCTAGATTAGTCCTAGTTTAGTACGTGACTTGTTTGGGTTTTTGGTGGAAACTGTGGACCGGGGGCATGTGCCCCGATTTGGTGACACTCGAGGGCTTTGCCCTCGCTCGAGCATGTTCTGCCGGCGAGCCTTGCTCGCCNGACCATTTGAAGTGAGATCAGTTGCATTAGATCCGTCTTGAGTCTCTCATGGTATCAGAGCTGCTTCCTAGGCGTGATAGCGACAAATAGAGGCGGCGCCGAGGGAAAAAGGAGGCGGCCGGGCCGCTCGCGGATCCAGATCTGCGCGGCCGCCGCACAACCGGGCCGCGCAAGTTGCTGGGGGGCGTCGAAGGCCCTCCCCTAGGCCGCGCGCGGACAGCAGAGGCGGCAGAAGGCAGGGGGAAGTTCGCAAGGGCGAGAAAGGGGTGGGAGGGAGCGCTCAAGGGCCAATCCGCCACCTAGAGGCGGAGGCGGGGTCCCTTGGCCCACAGATCGGCCAGCTCAGGTTGCAGGTGGCCTGAGAGGGCTCCCTAGACCAAGAACAGG